>OZ023178.1:155000-325948 GCA_963678695.2 Diplodus puntazzo
ACATCCTGGACCACAGCGTGGTGATTCCTGGCTTCAGCACTGTTCGGGCGGACAGGGATGTGATAAGCAGCGGAAAGAAGAAAGGAGGAGGGACTGTTGACTGTGGGGATGAGGCCTTATTATTTGCCCCGGGAATTCACGCCCGCCGTCATTATCGGTGTGTACGTTCCTCCTTCAGCTGATGCAGCGCTGGCCTGTGACGTCATCCACTCCGCTGTTGCCCAGATACAGACGCAGCATCCTAACGCATTTATTGTCATCACTGGGGATTTTAATCATGTCTCACTGGACAAAACCCTCCCAACATTTCACCAGTATGTTGACTGCCCCACCAGAGACCGTAACACACTGGATCTGTTGTATGCAAATGCCAAGGATGCATACAGTCCCACAGCCCTCCCCCCTCTTGGGAGATCTGACCACAACCTGGTTCTGCTGACCCCTAAGTATGTCCCTCTTGTTCAGCGGCAGCCTGTCCACACTAGGAGTGTGAGGAGGTGGACTCAGGAGGCTGCTGATGCACTACAGGACTGCTTTGAGTCGACAGACTGGGATGCACTTGTTGAGCCACATGGAGAGGATCTTGACAGCATGACCGACTGCATCACAGAATACATCAGGTTCTGTGAACACACCACCATGCCAACTGTACACTGCTTCCCTAATAATAAGCCGTGGATCACCAATGACCTGAAAGTCCTTCTTAACAAGAAGAAGAAGGCGTTCAGGTCTGGAGACAGGGAAGAACTGAGGAAAGTGCAGCATGAACTCAGGGATATGCTGAGGGACTGTAAAGACGCCTACAGGAGGAAGCTGGAGGCCAAACTTCAGCAGAACAATGTGAGGGATGTGTGGACTGGTATGAAGCAGATCACTGGGTGTAAGGTGAGCGGTAGACAGTCATCGGGCAGCCTGGAGAGGGCAAACGAGCTGAACAGATTCTTCAATAGGTTCAGCTCACAGCCTTCTGTCGTCTCCCTGACACCTCCAGACCCCCACACACCCTCACTGCCCCAAATGCTTCCTCCCCTCCCCCCTCACTCCCCTGCTGTGAGCTCTCCTGTGCAACACTCCTCCTCCTCCTCCTCCTCCACCTCCTCCACCTCTTCCTCCTCCTCCTCCTTCACCTCCTCCTCCACCTCCTCATCCTCCACTGAAGACACCAGCAGCCTCCCCCGCATGACTGTGACTGCAGGCCAGGTTAGGAGACAGCTGGAGAGACTCCACCAGCAGAAGGCTGCAGGCCCTGACGGTATCAGCCCCAGGATCCTGAAGACATGTGCCAGCCAGCTGTCTCCTGTCCTACAACACCTCTACAACCTGAGCCTTGGTCAGGAGAGAATACCGGTGCTTTGGAAGACTTCCTGCCTGGTTCCTGTTCCAAAGAAGTCGACACCATCAGACCTCAATGACTATTGACCAGTGGCCCTCACATCTTACGTCATGAAGGTGCTGGAGAGACTGGTTTTGGCCAACCTGAGGCCGCAGGTGACAGCCCTGCTAGACCCTCTGCAATTTGCTTACCAGCCCCACATGGGAGTTGATGACGCTGTCATCTACCTGCTGCAACGAGCCCATTCGCACCTGGATGGTGGAGGAGGCACTGTGAGAATCACATTCTTTGATTTCTCCAGTGCTTTTAACACCATTCAGCCACTGCTACTGGGGGAGAAGCTGCGGGTGATGGGTGTAGACGACACGATGATCTCCTGGATTACTGACTACCTGACAGGCAGGCCACAGTTTGTCCGTATGGGCAGTGTTCTGTCTGATGCGGTGGTTAGTGATACAGGAGCTCCACAGGGGACTGTGCTGTCTCCTTTCCTGTTCACCTTATACACCACTGACTTTCAGTACAACACCGGGTCGTGTCACCTGCAAAAGTTTTCTGACGACTCAGCTGTTGTTGGGTGTATAAGTGAGGGACAGGAGGATGAGTACAGGGCACTGGTAGACAACTTTGTGGAGTGGACTGGACAGAATCACCTGCGGCTGAACATCAGCAAGACCAGAGAGATGGCGATAGATTTCAGGAAGAAGAGGAAGACGGCTTTCCAACCTCTGTGCATTCTGGGAAGGGATGTGGAGGCGGTGGAGGATTATAAGTACCTTGGTGTTACCATCAACCACAGACTGGACTGGAGATCTAACACTGAAGCTGTGTACAAGAAGGGGATGAGCAGACTTTACTTCCTGAGGAAGCTGAGATCCTTCAACGTGTGCAGCAAGATGTTGGAGATCTTTTATCAGTCTGTGTTGGCCAGTGTACTTTTCTTTGCTGTGGTTTGTTGGGGAAGCAGCATCGGAGCCAGCGACACCAACAGACTCAACAAACTGATCAGGAGGGCTGGCTCTGTGATTGGCTGCAAACAGGACACTCTGGAGGCTGAGGTGGAGAGGAGGACACTGAAAAAACTGTTATCCATCATGGATAATCCTCTCCACCCTCTCCAACTCACACTGGTCAGACAGCGGAGCACCTTCTCCGGAAGGCTGCTTCAGCTTCGCTGTCGTAGCAACAGATACAGGAAATCTTTCCTGCCACAAGCCATTACTTTATACAATAACTCTCTCACCTCTGCCTGACAGAGAACTCTGGTCTCTCTACTGTTTTGTTGTATATATTATTATTGTTTATAGCACACTGTGCACTGTATATATACACACTATGTATATATTGGATTCTATTTATGTTATGTACGAAGTGTTTTATTTGCGGACCCACGACTGCTGTAACAAAATAATTTCCCAGTCTGGGATCATTAAAGTAATTCTATCTATCTAGGGTATTATTTCTCAGCCTATTAATTGTCACTCATTCTAAGAGCCACTGAATTTCAGAAATAAAGCCTGTTGATCTGATTCCGCTCTGCATCTGAGTCCTCATTCTAGCCCAGCCTGACACTACTGTGTTCACCAAAAACATATACACATGTCAAATACATTTTAAATGACATCAGACAAACAGAGCGGTTGGATCACTCAGTGTCTCCTGAAGCTGTGAGTTTTTTGTATGTCACAAACTATGCTGGAATGTGGTTCAATGCTTCTTAGTGTCTTAATATTTTTGGCATATGATCTCTATAAGTCCTATAAGCAAGTGGGTGTTTCTGCTTTGAATCAGTGAAATGATGAACTCAATCAGGATGTGTGTCTAAGTGTGAAGCTGTCCATCGCAATGAACTGGAGCAGAGATCGACTGATAGACAGATGGAACATGTCACTTCACAGGGTTTCTTGGCCTGCTGCTTTTTGTGTTTGTAAATAAAACATTGGGCCTAAATTCCATTTCTCCCACCATTGTAGCAGTCCACAGGAAGGACCCACCGGAGTAGGACCATCTCTGTGAACCAGACCTTCTGATTTACGGATCAAGCACTGGATACCAACAAGCTCCCCATGTGGCTCAAAAGTGTACTGCAGATAGAAATCTTAATTTAATGTTTTATTTAATTTTATATACCATGTTAATCCCAAATTGAGAAATTCTTTATTCCACTCACATTACACACAGAGGTGCACGCACACAAACACACACAGTGTAGAGGAGATGAGTGAACATGCTACAGCGCCCAACGAGCAGGGTTAGGGGGCAGTGCCTTGCTCAAGGGCACCTCGACAATGCCCAGGATGTGAACTAGCATTCTCCAACTGCCAGTCCACATCATACTTTTTTAAAATATTAATGTATTACTATACTATTACTATAATTAAATATAGGAAAGTCTGCCATTTCATTTGGTGACCCAAATAAAATCCCCTCTGGGAATGACTGGTATATACAATCTCTTGCTCCATTGCAGTTCAGTTCTGAACATGTTGTAAACGTGACAATAAATCATGACTGAATCGAGAATAAACATCCAGGTATCAAAGTCATACGATGTCAAACATAAATTAGGGTATCCATCCTCATTGTTCATGTTGTGCAGGAGCTGAATCAATGACAGTAATAGGGGGGTGGGTGGGGGGGGGGGGGGGGGGGGGGGGGGGGTGGGGGGGGGGGGGGGGTGGGGGGGGGGGGGGGGGGGTGGGGGGTGGGGGGGGGGTGGGGGGGGGTGGGGGGGTGGGGGGGTGTGGGGGGGTGGGTGGGGTGGGGGGGGTGGGGGGGTGGGGGTGTGGGTGGGGGGTTGTGGTGGTGGGGGGGGTGTGGGTGTGGGGGGGTGGTGGGGGGTTGTGGGGGGGGGGTGTTGTGGGTGGGGGGGTGGGTGTTGGTGTGGGGGTGGGGTGGGTGGGGGTGTGGGGGGGGGGGGTTGGGGGGGGGGTGTGGGGGGGTGTGTGGGTGGGGGGGGGGGGGGGTGGTGGGGGGGTGGGGGTGGGGGGGTTGGGGGTGGTGGGGGGGTGGGGGGGGGTGGGTTGGGGGTGGGGGTGGGGGGGGGTGGGGGGGGGTGTGGGGTGGGGGGGTGTGGGGGTGGGGGGGGGGTGGGGTGTGGTGTGGGGGTGGGGGGTGTGGGGTGGGGGGTGTGGGGGTGGGGTGGTGTGGGGTGTGGGGGGTGGGTGGGGGGTGGGGTGGGTGGGGGGGGTGGTGGGGTGGGTGGTGGGGGTTGGGTGGGGTGGGTGGTGTGGGTGGGGGTGGTGGTGGGGGTGGGGTTGTGGTGGGGGTGGGTGTGGTGGGGGGTGGGTGGGGGTGGTGTGGTGTGGGGTGGGGTGTGGTGGTGGGGGGGGGTTGTGGGGGTGGGGGGGGGTGGGGGGGTGGGTGGGTGTTGTGGGTGGGGGGGGTGGGGGGGTGGGGTGGGGGTGGGTGGGTGGTGGGGGGGGGGTGGGGGGTGGGGTGGGGGTGGGTGGGGGGGGGTGTGTGGGGGGTGTGGGGGGTGGGGTGGGTGGGTGGGTGTGGGGTGGGGGGTGGTGGGTGGGGGGGTGTGGGGGGTGGTGGGTGGTGGGTGGGTGGGGGGGGTTGTGGGTGGTGGGTGGGTGGGGTGTGGGTGGTGGGGGGGTGGTGGGGTGTGGGGGGTGGGGTGTTGGGTGTGGGGGGGTGTGGGGTGGGTGGGGGTGGGGTGGGGGTGGGGGGGTGTGGGGGGGTGGGTGGTGGGGTGGGGGGGGGTTGGTGGGGGGTGGGTGGGGGGTGGGTGGGTGGTGTGGGGGGGGTGGGGTGGTGGTGGGGGTGGGTGGGGGTGGGTGGGGGTGGGGGTGGTGGGGTGGGGGTGGTGGGGTGTGGTGGGGGGTGGGTGGGGGGGTGTGGTGGGGTGGGTGGGGGGTGGGTGGGTGGTGGGGTGGGTGGTGGGGGGTGGGTGGGGTTGGGGGTGTGGTGGGGGTGGGTGGGGGGGTGGGTTGGGGTTGGGGGGGGTGGGGGTGGGTGGTGGTTGGGGGGTGTGGGGGGGGGGGTGGGGGTTGGGTGGGTGGTGGGGGTGGGGGTGGTGGGGTGGGGGGGGGTGGGGTGGGGGTGGGTGTGGTGGTGGGGGGGTTGGTTGGGTTGGGTGGTTGTGGGGTGGTGGTGTTTGGTGTGTTTGGGTGTTGGGGTTGGGGTGGTGGGGTGGTGTGGTTGTGGGGTGGTGTGGGGTGGGGGGTTGGGGTGGTGTGGTTGGGGTTTGTGGGGGTGTGGTTGTGTGGGGGGTTGTGGTGGGTGGGGGGGGTTGGTGTTTTGGGGAGTATAGATGTTGAGATGGGTTGTATTATAGGGTTTTTAAGGATTTAGTATGGAGGGGGGGATGGTTGGTTGGGAGTGGTTATTGGGAATAATTAGGTAGGGGAAGAGGGATATATGGATGAGAAGAGGTTTGTTTGGGGTATGGGTTAGGGTCCTGGTTGGCTTTGTCTTCAGCCCAGTCCAGAGTGAACTTCTGTGTTAAGACTGTTTTCCCAATGCCAGCCACTCCCTTTGTCATCACTGTTCTGATTGGTTCATCTCTTCCAGGTGAGGGTTTAAAGAAGTCTTCTTGTCTGACTGTTGTTTCTGGTTGGACTGGTTTCCTGGATGCCGTTTCAATCTGTCTGACCTCATGTTCATCATTGACCTCTGCAGTCCCTCCCTCTGTGATGTAGAGCTCTGTATAGATCTGATTCAGAAGGGTTGGGTTTCCTGCTTTAGCGATCCCCTCAAACACACACTGGAACTTCTTCTGAAGATTAGATTTGAGTTTACGCTGACAAACTGCAGAATGACTCCCTGAATGAACACACAACAAAGATCATCAGGGTTGGCAGTTTGTGTGTCTAGATGAGACAGTCTTGTATTTATATTTGTTTAATCTGAACAAACTTCTGACAGCAGAGAAGGCTGCTGCCTCTGATTCTACACATACTCAGTATCTGCAGCGTTCATTACGAAAAACAAATTAAGACCTTAAGAATATCAGATAATGTATTATGAGCTTGATGCTGACAAAAGTGTAAATAAAAACAGTATTTACTCATTTGTAAAACAAACAGTGTTTTGTTGACCCTGTCCCGACTAGAAACACGTTGCTGGCATCAAATACAGAATAAGCTAGGACTCACAAAAAAACGTTGACTTGACCTCCATGGAGCTGGGCAATACAGCCAAAAATATTATCAGAATTAAAATGTAAAGGATGTCACCATTCCCCAAATCCACACTTCAATTTTCCATTTAAACATTTTTTTCAGCATTCACAGCTAAGATATTGTCAGACTTCGACTTTCATGCCCTGACAGCTGTTATTTATATTTTTATGAGGTACACTTGAACACACTCCGAGGTCCCATAAACATAACACATAACCTTTGCCATACAAAGTGCTGTAGATTTCAGAGTTTAAGATGTGCACCTATAAACACTGTGAGTGTAGACTATCACCCCCTCAACAACAGCAGCTTTACCTTCAGTCTGAGAGGAGGGTGCTTCTCTGTTCTCTGGAGCTCCTCCAGCACCTTTAACATCCACTGTGACTGAGAGAGAAAGTGATTATGTGTTACATTAAATATAATAACATTATATGATACATTAATTATCATATTCATCAAACCAAAAAAGGGCCTTACTCATTTTTTTTGTTTTTGCCACTTTCAGTTTGAACATTTGGTTATTCTGTGGTGTGATCTGGATATACAGTTGTGTATGATCGACACTAGAGGGGGCTCTAAGATAAGGATTACCTGGGCTGCAATGTATGTTGGGAGTTGGAGTATGTTTTGACTGAGAACTTATGGTCTCTGCAGTCACGTCTTTATTTACAACCTTAAAAAGAAACCAACGCAACAATTTCAGATCTCAACTGTATAGAATCTATGATGTCATCAGTCGTTATAACTTGACTGGTATGTTTGGGATCACAGTGTGAGGTAAACAAAGAGTTGAGCATCTCTACTCTCATTATATTATTTGTTCATTCACTTAAAGACACTACAGTTTATTTTACTGAACGTTTTCAGCGTGTAGATCCTTTAATAACTGTAAGTCAGAGGTTTTTAAAGTCTCAGTCTTTGGGCCTCCATTCACACAAAGCCTGGACAACCCTGCTTAGTTGTATTGTGTCACCGGTTCCACCGGCTGTCTTTTCTCTGATAATACAGAGATATAAAATTGACTGACCTGATTCTGAGCTGCTGGCTGACAGGTTCTGCAGCAGGTCAATCCTGGGTATCTTATTCAGAACCTTCCTGGTCACCTTCTCAGCTCCATGAAGTTCATAGGTTTTCACCATCAGGTCCACTGTTTGACATCTAGTTGCCTTCTCCAGGTCGGCAGGTGTGATGGATCTGTAGCCGTCCAGGAGTCCAGACTGCTTCAGATGCCATTTGAACTCATTAAATTCCTTTTCGTCTAATTGCTTTAGAGTGTTTAAAAGGTCCTCTGGCGTCATCGTGGCTCACTGGTAAGGTCAGGCAGTATTATCAACCTGAAGGAAAACAAACTTATCAGAGCATCAACAGGAGCTCTGATTGGTCGACACAGCAGTAGAGTCTGGCCAGTTAGAGCTCCTGCTGCTGCTGCGTGGGCCGGACTGAAAGTAACTGAAGTGATGCTCTGCTTACACGTCCTTCTGTCTCCAGATGTGAACAGCTGACAGTCTGTTCCATTTTCCATCAGCTTCTGTTCCACCAGCTGTTACTTCTTGAAATGAAGCTGTCGTCTCAGGACACCAAACAACACTGAACAAGAAAGATGAAAACATGAAACCACAACTTTAACATCAACACAAGTAAAAGTGAAGTGAGTGAAGTAAAGTTCTTAGATGTTAACCAATAAAGTGTCCAGTGTTCCACAGAGGTGGACACAAGTCAGTAACATTGCTGCATTCTGACTATTCAAGTTGTGTTGGGCCCAGAAATGATGCAACACGTCTTCCACTCGTATGAATGCAGGTGTGACTGTTTCAAACTCTGATGGAGGTTTTGCTTCATCCTCTGATCTCATCAGGAACATCTGGTCACCAGAAGAGGAAGACGCACCATGACAGTGAGCAGTAAACATTAGTTCATGTTCCAGCCTGCAGCTTCTCTCTTGTCAGCTGGACTTCCGCTCCTGATCCGTCTGTTCTGCACTCCAACTTTATTCTTCCACATTCTGGAGGTATTCTACTTTTTAATACATCTGTTTGATAACTTTAGTTACTTTACAGATTACATGCTGCATCAGAGACGATGTGAACAAACAGGTCGGCTTGGTTTGTTGGCACCAGTGTTGGGAGTAATGTGCTACAAAGTAACGCGTTACTGTAATTCCACTACTTTTAGCAGTAACAACTATGTAAAGAAATATTTTTTTAATCAAGTAACGCAATTACAATTACTTAAATTTTAATGAGTTTGTTACTCGCGTTACCCTCTTTTGTAAAAAAATGAACGTTTGCAGACAAGACAGTGTTCCACCATTCCTTTTCGGCTCCCGGACCGTGGTCGGGAAGCACAGGGGAGATGATTTCCTCCAGGGCTGAAGTTTGTGTTTACCTTCGGGGTGAACCCCTTCATTTGTTAAGCTGGTCAGAAAATAATACCAGGGAGCTTTTGTATCTTGAGCTTTTGTATTCACAGACTCTCTCTCGCTCGCCCACTCACACCTCACGCACCGCCTTATTCCTGAAAGGGGCTACGCCACTCTTACAACAACAGACAGGCCAACTTTAGCTGCTTCTGATCTAACGTCGCAGGACCTTAGGGTGACGCAATGATACACCAATCGAATCAATCAATCAGCATTAAACCACAGCATGGCCAACAGTGCGGAGAGAATGAGCTTTCTCTCCTGGACATTACTTTTCACTCGTCAAAAAAAAGTCAAAAATGTTGTGTTGAGTTGAGTTGTCATTAATTACTTTTGATACACAGTAATTGGTAAAGTAATTCAGTTACTTTTAAAAGAAGTAACTGTAACTAACTACTCATTTTCAGTAACTTGCCCAACACTGGTTGGCACCAGTTCAGTTTTTACTTTGGTTGTTTTCACAGTGATGGTTACGGTGGCCGACAAGGGAAAACACGCAGCAACGAAAAAATGCTGCAAATGCAGAAAAGATGCAGAACCAAAATGACACAAACCCCCCAAACACATGCAATAGAGAAATGCTGCATATTGAGTCAACATAACAGAAGCTATCGAGGTGAAACTGGTTTTATATTAGACATTCGCTTGTTTTTTCTGTTTCTAACCTTAATAGTGTCATGAAAACTGCAACAATTTCATCCAAGTGTGAATTATTTTGTACAGATAAATAAGACAGACATTTCACAGGTCTCAACAACTCAACAACCTCGGTGGTTGTGGCGAAAACTCAAAGGAACAATGCTGAATGTCCTTCGGAGTACCGTGCAGCAGCCAGGGCGCTTACGGACCATCGTAAAATTGCAATCTCTGATTTTTCAGTTTGGACAATCATGTAAAATAACAACAACACACAAATATGGTCTGTTTTAAAGCTAATTATAGATCTTTCACAACCAGTATCTCCCAGAAAAACATTTAAAAATATCCCAGCAAGAAGTGTTCAGTCAACATTAGTTATTAATATTTCTCGATTTTATTTTGAAATAGCTCTCAGGAATTCCAACACCAGTCTACTTCTCATCTGTTTGTAAGGTTGGCATTGATTTTTCACAACCATCATCTGCCAGAAATCTACATGAGTCAATTACATTCACAAAGTGTATCGTATTCTGAACTTTTAAAATCTTACCCCTGACGAATACCCCCATAACATAATTTAAAAAAATAGATCTAATAAATCTAATACTGAAACTAATAAAAATTAAAACTGCAAGCAGTGATGAACGGGCCCTCACAGTCCATGCGCGTCGGCCTGTGGCATCGTCGGACTGCGCACTCACCTGTTACTTGCATGTGATGCTGGGGAGAAAACAGGCAGTATACGTCATGTCAATCGGATGATGTTTGTCTGACTTCCTGTGTCCAGTGGGTGGCGCTATGGATACGACTCAGTATTGATGCAGAGATATTTTCAGGGCGACTCCCTCTACATTCATGAGAGATTTGGCGCAGATTGGTCATTGTATGGTGAAGTTACGAGGACTTGATGCTTTATGGCGAAGAATTTAAATGGACGGCACCACCATGGCAAGCAGATGTGTCAGGCTGCAACACTGTCGGATTGCGCGCTCACCTGTTACTTGCATGTCACGACGGGGAGAAAACAGGCAGTAAACGTCATAGCATTCGCACGATTTTTGTCTGACTTCCTGTGTCCAGTGGGTGGCGCTATGGAAATGACAGTGTTGATGCAGAGATATATTCAGGGCGACTCCCTCTACATTCCTGAGAGATTTGGCGCAGATTGGACATTGTATGGTGAAGTTACGAGGACTTGATGCTTCACGGCGAAGAATTTAAATGGACAGCACCACCACGGCCAGCAGGTGGGTCAGGCTGCTACGCCGTCAGATTGCGCGCTCACCTGTTACTTGCATGTCATGCTGGGCAGAAAACAAGCAGTCAACGTCATGTCAATCGAATGATGTTTGTCTGATTTCCTGTGTCCAATGGGTGGCCTATACCACGAGATTCAGCACAATTCACTGAACACGTGGATATAAGGTTTTTGAATGTGCGCCAAAGTATACAGGAGTTATTCGCCAAAACGCACTTATCTTAATAACAGCGCCACCTAGTGGTGGAAATTCAGGACGACAATAGATATATAAAACTAAAAAATTAAATATATAAAATTTTTCGCCAGGTGTGACTTATATTCCAAGTTTGGTGAATTTTGGGGTGTGTGCAGGCAGTGAAAAATGCGATCATTTCGCCCCAAGGAAAAAAAACAAAAAGACAAAACAAAGAATCATTTGAAATACAATAGGGTCCTTGCAGGTTCCCTGCTCGGGCCCTAACGAAACTGAAACAAGCAAACCCACTCTGAAAACTAACTGAACCTTTTTACCTTTTTATGTCACCTCTCTAAAAGTTTTACTCCACTCTCGTCAGGTACAATGTACAGACCGGTCAATCCAGTATAATAGGTCCAGATCGGGAGGTCGGGAGCCCCTAGCAGCCTGGCTCTTTTCCGTTGTGTTGACTCAATATGCAGCATTTCTCTATTGCATGTGTTTTTGGGGGTTTGTGTCGTCTTGGTTGTGCATCGTTTAAGTATTTGCAGCGTTTGGCTGTTGCTGCGTGTTTGCCCTTGTCGGCCACCATAGAAGGTCAACTCAAAGCACACAAGGAAAAACTGATTAACTCACAGTGAACATGAAGAGACTCAGTCTGACAGAAAAGTCACAGGTCATAGAAGAGTTAGTGAATGAACTCATGAACATACAGATGTACAAACAGGAAGTAACAGTGTGAAAGATTGAATCACTGCTGTCATCGAGTATAAAATGGAGCTCCATGACAGCAGAGCTTCTTCATCAAAGGTGTGTCCTGTTACCTGTCAGGGTTCTGACCCGTTACAGTCCAGATGAGCTCAAACAGGATGTGTCCCTTCTTCTGCAGACACCGACAGACGCTGCTGGTGTCTGTTGATCCGACTGACAGCCATCACATCCTCAGAACTTTAGGTCCAAATGGAGACGGGTCAGAACCAGGTGACAGCAGACAGGCAGAGTGAGCTGGAGTCTAACTGGACAAACAGATGTGCATCAATCCTGCTCTGGTTCAGTGATTGTGTCAGTGCAGTGATCATCTCTGATCTATTCACAGTGTTGTGTTACTGTACAACAACATGACAACAGTCTTTATACTGAACGTACCATCACAGTTAAACCTGTTCAGAGACACAACAAACCTGCAGTGACTGTGACAATAAAACAGCAGCTCAGTTTTTATACAGGTGAATATGTGACATGATGACCTCATGAAGACACAAGTATTTAGATGTTGCTGTTTAAATCCATCACACCAGAATCTAAATGATGCTGTCACATATTTATATGACAGCTGTGTGGAAAGTTTGATGGAAAGAATCAGTTTTCATGAGAAAGAACTTTTGTGGAGTTCAAACAAAATGGCGTCCTGTTCTCAGTTTGTGTTCGAGTGATAGTTTCAGGAAGTGTTTAAACAAAGAGAGGCTGGAATAGTTTCATGTTCTCTGCCCTCCACATCTGATGACAAGACAACAAACAGGTCGATTGATTATTGATCACATTTCAGTGGACAGAGACAGAAAGAGGCGACACTTCCTGTTGGAGGAGTGTTCACAGCTCTGACAGCTCATTTAGTGACACACTTACAACTTTATTCTTTCATTACAAAATAAAAGCTTTCATCTGCTCACCGTCCTCTGAATGCTGCTTCCTGCTGTCTGCACATCAACTACTGATGAACAGCTGCTAATTATCCATTTGCTTTGATAAACAGCAGCTACGATCAGACGAGGGCTTCACAACTGTTTCTATTTTTCTTTTTATTCCATCGACGGTGATGTTGTGGTTTCTCTCTTGTGACAAATGTACTTATTGTAAGTCGCTTTGGACAAAAGCTTCTGCTAAATGTCATAATTGTAAATATAAATGTAAACGACTAACTCCACCTCTGCTCTTCCTCCACCGTTCTCCTCTCAACATGGAGGATGATGTTTGTAACGGCGGCTGTTTGAACTCTCAGCTGTGAGTTTGTAGAAATGAACAATGCAGCGGCAGATTGTTGCTGTTTCTAGTGTTGCTAAGCTAACGACAGCTAGTGTTAACGAGTCAAACATTTTAAATGTGTTACATTACCTTCAGCTGGAGGTTCACACGGACACGACTGTCTGCACCACAATGATCAGAGCAACTGACACTGAACTTTAAACAGGAAGATAAAGTCAGGAAGTTAAAGTCAGGAAGTGAAAGTCAGAGAGTGAGATGACTGTTAAACATGAATCGTGTGTGAAATCTGATGACGTGTGTGTTTAATGAGAGTGTAAAGGTCAAATACATGTTCAGTTGTTGTTACTTTGGTCCAACAAAGCAGCTTTAGTGACTTTTACAGACCAACATCACTTTAACTGACTGTTAGTTTCTATGAGGTCACTACACAACAACTCACACACAACTCACAAGTTGTCATGAAGAAACATTCAGGTAACAACTTGTGTTATAAAATCCTTCAGCTGTGCTGCAGATACTTTGTGAGTTTTTAACTAGAACCTCGTCAAACACACAGTAAAGTTACATGTTAGTGTTTGTGACTGTGATTCAGTTCAGGTCCAGTTTGAATGAAGTGAGTTTGATGACGAGTTAACGAGCAGATTAAACTGATCTCAGTTCAGTCAGAGACACAAACTTGAGTTCAGACGGTTGGATTTTTCTGTTTAGAATGAAAATAGGAGTCAAAATATTTCCTGTCTTGACATTTAGTGAGTTTATGTTGTTGACTTATTAGCTGGTTAGCTGAATATTAGCTCATTTGGTGAATGTTAGCTGGTTGTGGGATATGACTGGTTGATCCTTTTTTTAAAAAAACGTTAAAGGGACAGTTCAAAATAGCAAAACAAAAACACACATTCGCCTTCTTACCTGTTGTGGTGTGAGTTGTGGAGAAACCACCTATAGAAACGCTTTATGAGGTCATAGTTCAAAGGTAAGTGTTTATGAGATGCAGAGCAGGTGGGCTGAGCCACCAATCAGCTGCTCTGGACCGGCTAGAGCTTCTGGATTAGAACCAGAACCTCTGGACGAGTAAACACCTGGAGTCACATCTGATTCTGCTCTGATCCCGAGCCGTTCCGAGCTCTTTTGTTGCTCTTTAGGATTAAAAAGCACTCGACTGCAGCAGAGCATTAATGTACTGCAATGTTGACTGCTGACTGAAGACATCACAGAGAGGAGAGGGTGAAAAAGAGAAAGAACGAAAGTCTTTAGTGAGAGTTGACCTGATTTTAACTTCATAATCATCGTTTAGTCACGTTATCTTACCACCAGTGTTAAGTACAGTGACCACAGGATCTTTGTGTTTACAGCCAGTTTAAACATTAAATACACACCATTGCTGATTTCAATCTATCAAACAACACTAGCAACAGCAGCTTGGCTGAGGAGAATGACGGTAACGTTTACATCCCTTCCTGTCATAACTACTCTTCTCTTGTCGGAGGTCCAAGAGGTCCGTCCAGTTCCACTGTATTCAACAGAAGCAGACGTCTGTACGGTCGACATCTCCAGAACGCAGGAAAGAAAAGAAAAAGAGGATAACTATGTGTTTTGGATTGTGTGGTGAACTGTCCCTTTAATTCAAGATATTACATGGACAAGCCCAGATTTGATCATACATGAACATTTGTTGAAGGCATCGTTGACGCAATAGCATCATTGGTTGAGTTTGACCTCATACTCAAAACTCTTCCTGTCTCTAACAAGAAACTCCACTGGAGATAAAGTTTCTTGTGCTTCTTTGTATTTGTGTGCAGGTGTGTGTCACCTGTTGCTGGGCAGCATGGTGGTGCGAGGGGCCTCAGGCTGCAAGGCCGCTGAGCCAGTGGCGTGGCTGGAGAAACAGCGCTGTGCCATCAGCCCCGGCAGGAAGGCCTCGTGCTCGCTCACCACGCTGGGGACGCTCATAGAGTCAACTGGGGGGAGACGGAGATGATGTTCAGTTTGAATTTCTACAAACGTGAAAGAAAATTGCAGGTAAGATTTGAATGTTTCTGACTCTCTTCTTCGCCCTCGTCAGTCCGGATGGCATGTCTCGAGAGGGTCCCTGCGACGGTTGTCCTGCTCCCAAACTGTGCCGGTGCCGTGTTGGAGTGCCACTTTGTGGCCAAACTGAGGCGATATGCCGACGTGGAGGTGCCGACCGTGCTGATGGACGTCTTGCCTGGTGAGCTGTTTGGATGTAATCGTAACAAATAATGCATCCAATCACATGAATTCTGCGTGAATTTCCACAAATTTGACCAATAATTGTAGCTTCCCGTCACACAAACATCTCACAATTTCCAATAAAAATGTTTTTTTAAAAGGCTGCAACAATCCCTAAAAAAAGCTCGTAAAATCCTGGAGGGAGTGAAAAGACAGTTTTCAACGTCAAGAATTCAAGAATTTCTGTTTGCTGACCAGAGCTGCTGTGCACGGCCTCCTCCAGGATCTTGAGTTCATTGTTGAACTCTACAAACAGGGAGCACAGAGGTCGGGGGATGAAGCGTCGCTCCAGCTGATCGGCGATGTGGTGACACGCTTTGATCTCCTCCTGGGAGTCAGCGGGCTGGGTCAACAACTAGACGGACATCAATGTGTGAGGATCAGTACAGAGGACAAACAACTGAAGTGAATGAATGAGTGGACAGATATTACCTTGCACTGGATGAAGGGTCTCAGCAGGACGAATATAGGAAATCTGGTTCGCACAGTGAAGTCGATGAAGTCCCAGAAGGCCAAGCCGCCCACCTTCCTCAGAGCCATCTCCTTCACCTGCAGGCTGAGCCGGTACCACTGGTTCCTCAACGAGCGCTCAAAGCAAACCAGCACCACCTTCAGAGCTGCGAGAGAGAAGAGGATGAGACGCAGGAGGAAGAAGAGAAGCTACAAAATGGCGTCGTCTTGTCGTTTTTACCCAGATACGCAGCCTGGCTGGTGGACTCGGCTAATCCCTCCCTACACATAGCCAGGAGGATGTTGATGACCGTCTGGAGGATGAGGAAGATCTCGGCTGCTCCAGGTGAGGGCTGTCTGCAGAGAGACATTAACGGGAGATGTTGAAGTTCTGTGATCTCAGTCACATTCACAGGAAGGGTTAGTTTCCTGAAGCAGAGGCCTCGAAGATCGTACCTTTGCTTCCAGAGCCGACGGTCAGCACAAAGGGAACGAGCAGATTGAGCAGCATCACCTCTCGCCTCTTATGATTGGTGAAGGGTGAGATCACATGGCTGAGAGGAAAGTCCTCTTTCAAGGCCTGGCATCAAGAAAAGGATGCAGGAAATTAAAACTGTGCATAACCGGAGGTGCTGATTGAGGACTCCCGGATCTGCAGAGCGACGAGTCGGACCACCGCTGTGCTGAAGGCCAGCAGAGGGGACAGGTAGGGGCTGAGGTGGAGAAGAGGAAGTCCATCCTCCACGCTGGAGGGACCGACCACACCCATCAGCTGACAACACACACACAAACACTCAGAGAACTGTATCTACATGGAGGGATCTTCACCGTCTTGTGTGTGAGTCCAGACCAGGTTGACGCAGACGTTGATCAGCAGCGAAGGTGCAGCAGGAAGGAGATGATTGGCTGTCGCTGCAGGGTCAGGCAGATCCCCTCCATCAGACTGCTGGCCGCCTCCCACTCCACCTGTCTCCTGGAGAACACACACTCAAAACAGCACCAGCTAGACACCAAAATAAAAGCACACAGTAATGAATTTAACAAAGACTGGAACACAGATGCCTCATTCAGAAACTCATTTCTGTCTCGTCGGCTTCTTTTCAAATGACTCGAATGCAGCATGAGATCAATATTGAATGTTTAAAATCTCTCATCTTCTCCCCACCTTGTATGCACCACCTTTCTGAGTGTAAAAGTCCAGACTGACAGCAAATGCAGTTTACAGCTCACAGACAGCCAGCTAAACACTGCTGCAACACATCCTGGTGTCAAACACACACCTGAGACCAGAGTTCACTCTGAGCCAGGCGGCAGTCTCATGTCTGATGTGTTCATCTGCCGCATCATTCCCCACTCTTCCCATTCTCCCAGCACTCCTGCACAGCTTCTTCTGTGGGGTGAGAATCAGTGTGTCCCTGCAAATGTGGCCAGTAATTCCCCATCAGCTGCTTCCTCCTCAGCCCCAGTGGCATCTCTCCATCTCTACCTGTACAGCAGCAGGTACTGGAGGTGTTTTAAAGCCCCACTGCAAACTCTCAGTGCCTGAATCACATCCAGCTTCTTCACATGAGACCTGGCAGCTGATCCAGAGGCAATACTGCCATAATCACACACAGATCTGATCGCAGCCACAGATCTTCTTCTCAGTGCCGAGCAACCTGTCAGACATCTCGACACCTGGATGACTTTTTTCTTCCATTCTGCCAATATGAGCTGCCGTGTTAGCCGTGAATCAAACACTGCTCCCAAACTCTTTCTGAGTCGTTCCCACACATCCTTAGTTTCATTCCTTCCTCTCTTCTTCTCCTGCTGAAATAAAGTGTCTGGGTTTCCTCCTCAGAGAAGCGGCAGCCCGATCACAACCCGACTCCACCAGCTCATCAACAGCCCCTGGCACTCTGACAACGACATGCACCACATTCCTTCCTGTTTTCCACGAGGCCCCATCATCCACAGAGAGTGAGCTGCCTGTATCTGCTGCTGCTTTAGAGAACACGGATCATGGATCATCATAGTGAAGAGTAACGGACTGATCACACCACCTCCAGGAGTCTCATTCTCAGCTGCACACTGATCTGATCCATCTGATCCAACTGGTACCTGGATTTTCCTTCCACACAGAAAATAAAGCCTTTATCCAATGAGAAGCCCTCCCTCTCACAGCCATGCTGCACAGCTTCATTAACAATCCTTCCTTCCACATCATGTCAAAGGCTTGTTCAGCATCAACAAACACTCAACTACTGGCTCTTTATTTGCCTTCTTCTCTCAGTCTGCAGCCTCATCACTGTTGTGTTTCTTCCTTTTCTAAAAGCACTTTGATAATCAGTGCCAGCAGCATTTCTCTCTTCTCAGGATCATATGATGACCTCTGTGTTATCATCCTCTACATGATTCCTCACACATCTGATGTTAGTGCTGTTGGTCTGTAGCTGGTGGGCTGTGAAGGATCCTCTCCAGGTGTTCTTACAGGAATCACTGCTGCCTCTTTCCATGCACTTGCTAATCTTCCCTCTTTCCACATGTTGGTATGAAGCTGCAGCAGCTGTGATAACGCTCCTTCCTCCAGGTGTTTCAGCCTCACAGAGCAGATCCTATCTATCCCAGGAGAGGCTGGTTCTGATGTGTTGACGGCCCTCGTCATGTCTGCCAATGGAAACGCTTCATCACCTGCTTCACCTGTTTCTTCCCTCCTGTCTAACACACCTGGACACTGACTCATTGTGCTTCCTCTCTTTCTAGAGTCGTGTCTAATGCTGACTCAGCAGCTGCAGTAATGTTCAGCCTGGTTCCTCTGCCATCATTCAAACACACCAAATTCATTTCATCCATCAGTTCTCCAGCTGTTTCCCACCTGCGTGTGTGTGTGTGTGAGCCTCCACACTGACCTGTGAGCATTAACACCTGCACACCTACTATCTCCTGTCTGTCTTGTCCTGGTCTCAGCATCCATCCAGCTCCAACCTTCTGCATGTGTTCTGATGGTTCATTCTAACCACCTTCTCCCCGCTCTCCCACACTTCCACCACTCTGTGTTCCTGATCATCCCCCTTTTCCAGCAGCTCTGTGGAACATCTAGCTTGATGAATGTAGCACAGCCTCCTCCTCCCCCATGACTTCTGTCTCTCCTTATCACTGTATACCATGTACACAAAGTCTGCAGCTGCTGTGAACCAGCTGTGTTGAACACACACTATATCCGCTCTGACAGCCGTTTCCTCGATGACTCGGTTGAATTCCTGGTGAAAGAATTCCCATCAGTGATATCAACCCTCCCATGATGCTTCCTGGCTGACTGATCTGGAAGCTTCTCCCTCACTTCTTCCCACGTCAGTCCAGCTGATCCTGAGTGACTCCCTGCTGCTTTGACACTGAGCTGAACTTGAACATGTTCTGATTGGACCTGTGCTGGACTATTGAGCTCTCCTGCATGAATGTCACTGAGTCCCTTTTGTCCACATGCATCCTGTCAGTGCTGCTTTGTTGTGACTCTTGAACAGCTTCCACAGCTGCTGCTGCTTTCTATCTCTGTTCTGTGCTCTGGACACACTCACAGCTTCTGCAGACTGCAGTGATTCTTCTTTCCACTCTGACTGTTTGGATCTTGGTTTCCCTTCTCATGAGCTCACAGCCACCATGTGCCACACTATGGGCTCCTCCACAGCTCCAGCACACTTCCCATCCTCATGGTCCCCCCACATCCTGCACACCTCCTCTTCTCTTCACACTTCATGGCTGTGTGTGTGTCCAAACCTTTGACACTTCAAACACCTTCATGGTTTTGGCACAAACACTCTGAGTGGGAAACTCACAAACCCCAGCAGCTCTCTGTTGGACACATTCTCTCCAAAGACTCATCATCACTGTGTCACTTCCTGTTTTCACTCCCTCTTTAACTGTTTCCAGCCTTTGTGCTTCCTTTACCTTTCCACCTTTCCTCCTCTTCTTCAGCTCCTCCATCCCCACACTCACAGGCCCCCGTCATCACTCCTTTACATCCTCCACCATGTTGTGCTCCACCTCCACCTCCTGCTGCTGCTGCTGCTGACCACCTTGTTTCTCTGTTAGTTTGAATGCTTCATCACTTTGTTCTTCACTGTTACACCTCACCAATAGATTCCATCATTTAGCACCTTTGCATATTGGATTTCCTCCATCTTAGCAGCCAGAGCTGTTGGTAACAACAATGGATTTACTGTCTTCATGTTTTCTCATCCTTTTTCATGAAACCTTCTTATAGCAGTAAACTTCTCCTGTCTCACACTTTGCACTTGTTCCCTTCCTCCCTCTCATCATCATCATCCCTTCTTCATCTCTTCTTCCTTTTTGCTGGGCTGCTTGGATTTATCTCCTTGTCTCCTCTCCTCTCCCCCTCATTGTCTTCCTCTCTCCCTTCATCAGCCTCCATTCCTCCCCAGCTGCCGATCTCTGTTCCATTCACAGAGCAGTCGTGCTCGACCGCCTCACAGAAGTCATCTGTTCCATTTGAGTTTCGCACATGTTCTCGATGGTTTCCTGGTTGGCTGCCAGCTGACGTCTCCACCATCCTCTCCGTCCTCTCCCTCTCTAACAGCTCAGGCTCTCTGAACCAAACACCGTCTGTGTGGCAGCAGCTCAGCTTTATAGGCTACAGGTGGCTGATCAGGTGCACTGCAGTGGCCCCGCCCCCGGATTGTACCATTTCTGTGGGGGATTCATGAATTTCAGGTCCTTATTTCAAGTTACAGAAAACACAAAGCTCAGTATAAAATCAATAAAAAGTGCAAACAGCTCCCAATAACCTTTTTTTACGCTTCAGTTAAAGAAGTTCCAGCCTGAAGAAGTTCAGGACGACATTTCGGGTAAAAAAAACATCTCAACATATTCAGAAAACAGTCAATAAAAAGTGCAAACAGCCTTTTGTCTTTTAATATCTGCTTCTTTTCTTTGACTTGTCACTGATTTAAATCTTGGCTGAATGGAGTCGGTGCCGTTCTCATGCAGATCTGTAGGTGTTCACCTGTGAGCCTGTTGTTCAACATACAATTAAAGCTGCAGACGAGTCAAAGTTTTCTGTTTCTTACATTTGACTAATAGTTGTGGATTTTATTGGAACAATAGCCAGAATTCAAAACAACACATGACAGAAAGTACAAGTCAACACAATCTACACAAATTAAGAAGAAGTTTCAAATGCAAATGAAGAATCTTTTCAATCAGTTTGAATCATTTTGTACAAAGTTGACTGATGAATTTATTACAAGAAGCTGAAAGATTGATGTGACTGTGATCCTGTACAGACTCAACTGTTCAGCACTGACATTGTTTCTGTGACAGGAGGAGACTCTGCACACTAAACACCACACAGACTCACTGAGGAACCAAAACTGGACCAGAACCCAAATCCAGGATAAAGAGGTTCAGTGAATGTGGTGTTGACGGTGTGGAGGTGGATCAGTGAGTCAGAGGAGACTCTGTAGAAGGACAGAGTGCCAGCAGGACAGTCCACATACACTGCTACTCTATCAGAGGAGGAGGAGGAGGAGGAGAGGAGTATTTGTCTCTTATTGTGCCAGACAGAGTAACGACCACCATCAAAGCACCACAGACTCCAGGACTGATCATTCCGTCCAAACACACAGTCTCCACTGACTCCTTTTCTTCTGATTCTTCTGTAACTCACTGATATAGAAACACTTCCTCTCCACTCGACCTCCCAGTAACAGCGACCAGTCAGACCAGTTCTACACAGCAGCTGATGCCACCTGGACTCAAACCTCTCTGGATGATCAGGATATGACTGATCCTCCTCCACACACATCATCTTCCTGTTGTTGTCAGACAGTTTGATGTTTCTGCTGACTGTGTTTGTGTCGACTGTGAGCTCACAGGAATCTGATGGAGAGAAAAAGACACAACACAGCTGCAGTTATTGATGTGTCATCAGTGTGATGATGACATCACAGATGTGAATGAGTGATGTCACAGTGTTTTGATGAATGACAGTAAAAACACACTCACACTTCCTGAGTTCCCCTCTGGACTGTTGGACTCCCGAAGACTTCTGATGGTGGGTCAGGTCCAGCTCTCTCAGATGATTGGAGTTCAGAGCTGAGGTCAGAGAAGCACAACACCAGTAATCACTTCTCTGGTCTATTGTGGTAATAGACTCTTAACAACATGTCAACATTCACACATTCATCCTGAGCTGATGACTTCCTGGCTGCTGTAACTGTGTTTGCAGCAGGAAATCTAGAACTTCTGTCCCATCTGTGGAAACCAGGACCAAATATTCAGACTTTAAACTGTGACAAGACTTTTTAATAGCTTCTGAATGTAATGATTTACATTTAAATCATCTGCTTTGATGCACACATCAAACACATTTCTGGGCCTCAGAGACAGTAAAACTAAATTTTTCAACCTTAAAAACTAAACTTGGTCTTTCAGGGCTTCCATACAAACCAGAGACAACAGCAGCTTTACCTTCAGTCTGAGAGGAGGATGCTCTTTAACATCGACTGAAACAAAGTCAGGACTCGTCGGTCTTCTCTGTCTTCAGTAGTTGTGTCAAAGCTTTGAGGTGTGCTTCTGCAGTGTGACTGGTGTATCGTATTGCATTGTACTCATGTGTTGATCTTCTGGTGGTGTGCTCACTGCGGCTCTGCCTGATGGTGATTTGGAAACAACTGATCTAGTTTCCATGAAGTGTTTTAGAGTTCCAGCACTGCCCCCTTACAAACCTTTAGTCTAGATGTGATACTGCAGCAGAACAATGAGCTCAAACACACCTCAAAGCTTTAACACAACTACTGAAGACCAAAGACCAGCGAGTCCTGACCTTCATGGACAGTCCTCTGCTGTAACCGGACCTCAACCCTCAACCCCATTCAACATTTCAGAGGCAGTGAAAACTGAGAAAGTTCTTTATAAGTGTTGTGTCATTGTCGTCAACCTGCTGTGTGACTGACCTTCTGGTCCTGACAGACTCTGCAGCAGGTCCATCCTGGGCATCATCTCTAAAACCTTCTTGGTCACCTTCAGAGCTCCATGGACGCCATAGGCTTTCACCATCAGGTCCACTGTGTCGCATGGTTTTGCATCGGTCAGGTGAGAGGCCCTGATTGGTTGGTGGCCGTCCAGGATGTCACTCTGCTTCAGAAACCATCTGAACTTATAAAATTCCTCTCCTGTTAATCCCTCTAAAGTCTTCAAAAGGTCCACTTGTGTCATCGTGGCTCCCTGCTAAAGTCAGATAACAAGGTTAATCCAACACAAATATCTCAAAGCGGCAACAGGAGTTCTGATTGGCCGACACAGGAGCTTTGTTTGAGTCTGACCAGTTAGAGCTCAAGCTGCTCTGTGAGCTGAGCTTCAGAACCGTTTCAACACATTTAAAGCCAAGCTACTGTTCCATGTTCAGTATCTTGCTCAAGTATACTTCAACATGTAAACTGTAAGGGCCGGGAATCAAACCATCGCCCGGCGGATGACCGCTCTACCTCCTGAGCCACGATATGTGGAGCTGATATATGTCTGTGATGTCACTCCTCATAGACACATGTAACACACTGATGATGGAGCGTGTCAGTGAAGGTTTGGTTACAGCTCCGGACTGATGCAGAAGGGAAATCAATGCATTGACATTAACTACTGATCCAATATTCACCTTCACCACATTTTCCTCAAAGGTGTGTGCTGTTACCTGTCAGGGTTCTGACCCGTTCAAGTCCAGATGAGCTCAAACAGGATGTGTCCCTTCTTCTGCAGACACCGACAGACGCTGCTTGTGTCTGTTGATCCGACTGACAGCCGTCACATCCTCAGAACTTTCGGTGCAAATGGAGACGGGTCAGAACCAGGTGACAGCAGACAGGCAGAGTGAGCTGGAGTCTAACTGGACAAACAGATGTGCATCAATCCTGCTCTGGTTCAATGATTGTGTCAGTGCAGTGATCATCTCTGGTCTATTCAGTGTTGTGTTACTGTGCAACAACATGACAACAGTCTTTATACTGAACGTACCATCACAGTTAAACCTATTCAGTGACACAACAAAACTGCGGTGACTGTGACAATAAAACAGCAGCTCAGTTTTTATACAGGTGAATATGTGACATGACCTCATGAAGACACAAGTATTTAGATGTTGCTGTTTAAATCCATCACACCAGAGTCTAAATGATGCTGTGACATATTGTTGCGGCTTCCTTGACATACCTTTTTTGCCGCTGAGAGTACAAGATTGGGTCCTTCAGATTCGTGGATTTGTGACGCGCTAGGGAGGCTATGATGACTGATACACTGAAATCCAAAGATGCTTTTTGGTACATTTATTATGCACAAACCAGCACAGAGCTATTACAACGCAAAGATGAATAAATAGAAAATGAAAACCAGCGGATTGAACAGATGACAAAGTGATGACTGAATGAGTGGGTAGCGGTCAACAAAAATTACGGCTACTAAAAACTACATGAAAAGCCATTACACCGAATATTCCTTCTTCTGGTCATCTCTCTGACCGACTAGTGCGAAGTCCAGCTCAAGAGGGAAAAAAACCAAACAAAGTCCCTATAGAGGTCAGCAACGTCCTCATGCTGCCTCCTCTTTCTCCAGCAACAAACACACCTTGGATATGGGTCTGTCCAAGCAACTGGTTCTAATCTTAATCCAAATTTGACGAACAAATCCCTTGCGATCCGGAAAGGTTTGCAAGACACGTCCCATAATCTTGGAATTACGAGGTGCGGTGCTGTCCATAAGCAAAATTAGATCTCCTGCGACAAGATTTCTCTGGACCCCAGTCCATCTCTGTCGTTCCTGTAACAGAGGCAGGTACTCCTTTGTCCAGCGTTTCCAGAAAAGATCAGATATGTACTGAACTTGTCTCCATCTTCTCTGTGCATACAAGTCTGCTGCTTGGAACTCTCCAGGTGGTAATGAAAGCTGGGTTTTAAGCAGTAACAGATGGTTCGGTGTCAGTGCTTCCAGGTCGTTGGGATCCGTGGAGGCCTTGGTGATGGGCCTGCTGTTAATAATGGCTTCCACTTTACAGAGAACTGTGTGGAGTCCCTCCTCATCCAAGCGTTGTACCTTGAGGGTGGAGTTCAGGACTTTCCTCACCGATCTGATCAGCCTTTCCCAAGCTCCTCCATGATGTGATCCAGCAGGGGGGTTGAACGTCCACTTGATGCCTTTTTGGAGTAAAACATCATGCACCTGTGCCTGGTTCCACTGCGCTATTGCTGTTTTTAGCTCACGTTCTGCTCCCACAAAATTTGTCCCATTGTCAGAGCGCAGCTCGCGGACCTGTCCTCTTCTTGATATAAAACGCCTCAGTGCATTTATGAAGGTCAGTATCCAAGGAAGGTGCCACCTCGATGTGAATAGCTCTCAATGCAATACAAGTAAATATGACACCATACCTTTTCACTGTACTCCTGCTCCTTACTTCGAAGGGTCCAAAATAGTCAACTCCCACACATGTAAATGGAGGTTCATCAGGCTTGAGTCGTTCTGTGGGCAAGTCTGCCATCTGCTGGTAAACTGGAGTGGCGTTAAGTCTTCTGCAGATGGTGCACTTGGACAGAACTCTCCTAATGGCAGTGCTTACTCCTGTCATCCAGTATTTCTCCCTGAGCTTGGACAACATGTGGTTGCGGCCGCTGTGTCCTACCTCTTGATGTATATTTCTCAGCAGCAGGGTAGAAATATGAAGGTCTTTTGTCAGAATAATAGGATGCTCAGACTCCAAAGGCAGTGCTGCTCTACTGAGCTGTCCTCCCACACGCAAGACTCCATCCTCAAGCCTTGGACACAACTTGTTCAGATGACTACTTTTCTTGACATTTTGTCCCTTTTCCAGACACTTTTTGAGAGCTCCTCAAAAAACTTTCTCCTCTGGCAAAACTGAATTATGGCCAGCTCAGCCTTGTCAATGTCCTCCATTGTAAGAGCTCCCTGGACAACTGCACTTTTAAATTTGCAACTTTCCTGGTCCATCATTCTCTGTTGCTGCGTGCTCTCTTCACTCTGATTGGCTGCTAGCTTTTTTCTCCTCCACAGTCATTCCTTGTATTTTAGCCACCACGCCACAGCTTTCTTTAATCGGATCCATGAGGAATAATGATGGATTAGGTGAGTAGTGGGATCCTCTCCAGTTTGTACAGCATTGACAACAGCACTTTTCTTCACTTCTGGATCGTCCTGGGAGAGATGGCTCACAGGCTCAGGGTTCACAGGCCATTCTGTTTCAGGTTGGCAAAGAAACAGAGGTCCCGTTAACCAGAGTCTGTCATTCAGAAATGCCTCCACTTTGACCCCTCTGGATGCCGCGTCTGCTGGATTTGACGCTGTATCCACGTACCTCCACTGAGCAGGGTGAGATAATTTCAGTATCTCTGAAACAAGATTGGCAACAAAAACCTTGAATCTGGAGCTTTCGTTGTTAATATATTTCAGCACAGAAACACTATCAGTCCAAAACACAGATTCCTGAAGACTCATGTGTAGCTCTTTCCTCCACAGGAAATCCATGCGGCTGGCCATTGTTGCAGCAACCAGTTCCACTCTTGGAATTGTAACTCAGTCTTCAGTAGGGCAACACGAGCTTTTTCCATAATGAAAGCACTGTGCATTTGGAGGTGCTCAATCTGTAACAGCAGGTAAGTGACTGTGCCATAGCCTTCCTCACAGGCATCGCAGAAATGATGTAGTTGCGCAGTAATAACATCTCCAAACTCCAGAGGTTTAAGACATCTGGGTAGCTCAAAGTTGTCCAGTAGGTAGAGCCCTTGCATCCACTTAAGCCACTCTTTGGAGACAGTCTCTGATATGAGGTCATCCCAACCAACTCCTCTTCTGCACAAATCCCTCAAGATCCTTTTTGCTGTCAGAACAAGGGGACTTAACATACCCAGAGGGTCATAAATAGAGCTTAGAGTAGAAAGGATGCCTCTGCGGTTGAGTGGTCTGTCCTTCCATACAATTTTGAATTTAAAGGTGCCTGACTTGATACACCACTCTACACTCAGCACTCTTTTAATAGGCACAAACTCCCGCTCCAGGTCCAACTGCCTCACGCCTTTAGCTCTGTAGGGCTCTGGGATGGCCTTGAGCATTTCAGATCTATTACTGTGCCACTTGGTCAAACAGAATCCCCCTTTAGCGCACAAAGATATGAGCTCATGACAGAGGGTCAGTGCTTCCTCCTCTGTCGCAACTGACACCAAACAGTCATCCACATAGAAGCAGTGCTGCAGCTTGTCCACCGTCTCCTCTTTGTGCTCATGTCCAAAATCCTCTGTGCATTTCCCGAGGGTGAAGTTGGCGCAGCTAGGGGAGGATGTAGCTCCGAAAAGCTGCACCTTCATCCTGTATTCATATGAAGTTTGTTAAAGTAAGTTCGGGAACTAAGACCACGCCTCGTGCGCATCCCATTTCCGCACCAGAAGTATTTAAGCACACCGCATCCGTTTCCTTCTCCTTGACTCAGTCTTCACATCCCTCCCCCCCAAACACCTTTTTCTTTTCCTTCTCTTCTCTCCTCCATCTTATTACAGGAACCACCGGGGATCATTCCCATAAAAGGGAAGCATGGAGACGGCCACCCCATCCAGAGTCTCGGCTTCCCGGATCCACTCACATCCCACCGCGACTGACCTACACCGGTCCACCAACCTCCTCCTCCATCGTACCGCCTACAACCTGACTCCCCCCTTTCATCCCTTCATCCCTTCATCCCTCCATCCCTTCATCCCTCGACCCCCATCCCTTCATCCCTCTACCCTCGACCCTAACCTCATCCCTCTACCCACGACCCTAACCTCATCCCTCTACCCTCGACCCTAACCTCATCCCTCTACCCTCGACCCTTACCTTTCAACCCTCCAACCCTCTATCCCTCCTCTCGAACCCTCAATTCATCCCTCTTACACATCGTCGATCCTACAAATTCATACCGTTCAATAAACCGCTCTAAATTCATATCAGTATTTGGCGCGGTCTGTGTTAGTGAAGTGGTGCTTGGCTCAGGTCTCCTTGTGGCCACCAGAGGAATCACAGCAGGTCGGTATCATCTGGGGGCACTTGCACCTGGTGAAACATTGCTTCTATGTCAGCCATGATGACCACAGGTTCCCTCCTGAACCTGGTCACAACTCCAATTAGTGAGCTTGTTAGATCGGGGCCTTGCAACAGCTCTTCATTCAGAGATTGTTCTTTGTAACTGGCACCACAATCAAACACAACTCTGAGTTTTCCTTTTGTCAGGTGATGGACACCATGGTGCGGTATGTACCAAACCCTGCCATCACTTCTTTCCAGCTCTGCATCAGGAACTCTTTCAGCATAGCCTTTACCAAGGAGATCATTAATAAAGGTGTAATACTCCCTGTAAAACACTGGATCCCTCTGGAGCCGCCTCTTCAGATGGTTTAGACGCTGTTCCACTACTTTCCTGTTATTTGGCATACTGATGTTTGAGTTTTTCCAAGGCAGGGCGACCTGGTAGTGACCATCGATGTGTTTGGCTGACTTTGTGACCATGTCCATGAACCTCAGGTCTTATCTGGACAGACCCACTTGTTCCTCCACAGCAGATTCTGGAAAATCCATCTTAAATTGCTGTTGCCACAGTTCATCCAAATTTACAATGGACACACGGTTCACAGTTACTGGCTACTCACAGTAATTGGCCTCTCCACCTCTTCCTGCAGTGGTCCATTTATCGTCCAGCCCAGCACCGTCCTTATAGCATAGGGTCCATTGTGCTCACTGCGGATGACTTCCAGCGGTTCCATGGCTCGTGGAACATTTGTTCCAATCAGCAACTCAATTCCAGCCTCAATTTGTGGTAAGGAGATGTGTTTTAAATATGGCCACCTTGTCAGATCCATATTTGTGGGTATGTTTGCTTTGTGGACTGGCATTGACAACTGAGTATACACTTTCGGCAACTCAATGAAGCTGTCATCTTCAAGTGCCGCCACCTCCAGCTCTGGCACGATGTAGCTACTGACCACCTTCTCCTGCCCCATGGTCCGGAGAAGAATGTTGGCTCTCTTCCCGGACAAATTGAGCTTCTGCTTCAGACTCTCAGTACAGAACACTGCAGTACTTCCCTGGTCCAAAAAGGCATATGTGAGAATGATTTTATTGCCCTTCTTCGCCTTTACTTGGACCGGCACAATAGGAAGCTTGCAATCCAGTTTTCATATCCGAGAGCATGGGCTGGTTCCTCTCGCAGTAAGGTTTCAACAGGTTCACATGGCATAAGCACGCCTTTCGTTTACGATCTGAACCAAGTAGTCACACTCACATATGATCCACTATATTGATCCCCTTCACAGTAACAGAGAGGTGCAGTCTAAGGTAGCTTTTTTGCACTTACACTGCTTAAAGGCCCCCACACACCGCCTAAATGTCCAACTGCCTTATCCGACTACTCTCCGACCACTCCGTTGCCTCTTGTCTGACCCGTTCGGCAGAAAAGTTGCATTGAAACACACCGCTTCGACGTGCTGCCTACTCCACAGTAGCGTGTACGTTCTGCGCTTGCGCGAGATGCAATAAGCGGGTGGCGCTTGTGTTGTGAGTTGTGAACGAGAGGCTTATGCACGCAACTCTCTTTACTTTCAATCAAAACGAAACTTAACTATTTCAGATAAAAACAGCTGCATACGAAACATGCAGCGAGACATTAACAAACACAAATTAATTCGTCCTGAAACGGACATAACAACTAGTCTCGTGCCAGTACTGCAAAACATGAACACGGGGAATAATGGAATGGAGTGCATAGAAAAACAAAGCGCACATAGTATTCCGCCCTCCCACACACCGCGCTGATTCGCTAGCACACCGCCAATCAGAACGGCCATTCAGCTGGCACACAACCAATCAGAGAATCCAATGGCTCAGACGTCCGACAGCCCTCCTCCTCAGACTTTGCATGCTCAATCGGAGCCGACAACGTCCGCACGGCTCCGAAAGCTTCCGACGCAGCTTAACACACCAAACAGACCTCGTCTGAGTCTCCCCAAACGCTTCAGACGTCCAACAGTTGGGCCGGTGTGTTCCTGCCTTAACACAACCTTTCTTACATTTGCTGGAGATAAGTTCATAGCTGGACTGGCCTGCATAAGGCAGGCATGTCCAAAATGGTTCATAATGACCCTCAGATGCCTTTGACCAGCCCCATCTACAAGGAGAAGGAAGCTCTGGTGCTGACACCAGCATCTGACCCCATACATGGCCTCCTTGATAGACTGCCCTCTTAACATGCTCCTCTAGGGCAGCCTTTGTTGGTGGGATTGACTGCACATTGTGCCTCTTTGCAAAACACTTCCTCCTAGCTTCGTCTATTTCTGTGGATGTGCTGGTTCGATCACAGAACAGGATTATAAACCTTTCAATAGTTGCCATTACCTCCTGTAGAATGTCATGTGGGGCAGAGGACAATTCTAACTATAAACTATTTATGTGGGTGTCTATGGGGGAAAAATAAGGGTTTTTCTTAAATAAGTTTTATTTATCTAGTTGTTAGCCTACCTAGAGCCGAGCGTATGACAAATATGAACTTGAGGCATGTTGCAATTGTCAAGTCATATCTGATCTTTCCAATGAATTGAAGGATTTGAAGGTGACATCAACATGTCATTATTTTTGAGACTTAGGTATTTGTGAAGTTTAAGGAAAATGATTGAAATTAAACTAAATTCTCTTCAGCTAATTTTAACTAGCACCACTTACGTAAATGGTGGCCATCTTGAATTTTGAGGACAAAGGAAGATTCTGGGCTTATTACACATTCTAGATTTTATTTCTGCATGATAAAATGTATAATTATTTATGGAGATCGACCATTTGATATGCAATATTAAAAAACTTTATTACAATTACAATGTTCATGCTGATCGTGGCAATCATCTTGAATTTTTATTGATTTATATGTATTCTTCATGTATAAACTTCCTTAAACTAGGTATAGCATTTTAATTACTTCGTTACAAAATAAAAGCTTTCATCTGCTCAGCGTCCTCTGAATGCTGCTTCCTGCTGTCTGCACATCAACTACTGATGAACAGCTGCTAATCATCCATTTGCTTTGATAAACAGCAGCTACGATCAGACGAGGGCTTGACAACTGTTTCTACTTTTCTTTTTACTCCATCGACGGTGATGTTGTGGTTTCTCTCTTGTGACAAATGTACTTATTGTAAGTCGCTTTGGACAAAAGCTTCTGCTAAATGTCATAATTGTAAATATAAATGTAAACGACTAACTCCACCTCTGCTCTTCCTCCACCGTTCTCCTCTCAACATGGAGGATGATGTTTGTAACGGCGGCTGTTTGAACTCACAGCTGTGAGTTTGTAGAGATGAACAATGGAGCAGCAGATTGTTGCTGTTTCTAGTGTCGCTAAGCTAACGACAGCTTTGGTTAACGAGTCAGACATTTTAAATATGTTACATTACCTTCAGCTGGAGGTTCACACGGACACGACTGTCTGCACCACAACCATCAGATGAACTGACACTGAACCTTGGATAGGAAGATAAAGTCAGGAAGTGAAAGTTAGGAAGTGAGATGATTGTTAAACATCAATCATGTGTGAAACCTGATGACTTGTGTGTTTAATGAGAGTGTAAAGGTCAAATACATGTTGAGTTGTTGTTACTTTGGTTCGACAAAGCAGCTTTAGTGACTTTTACAGACCAACATCACTTTAACTGACTGTTAGTTTCTATGAGGTCACTACACAACAACTCACACACAACTCACAAGTTGTCATGAAGAAACATTCAGGTACCAACTTGTGTTATAAAATCCTTCAGCTGTGCTGCAGATACTTTGTGAGTTTTTAACTAGAACCTCGTCAAACACACAGTAAAGTTACATGTTAGTGTTTGTGACTGTGATTCAGTTCAGCGCCAGTTTGAATGAAGTGTGTTTGACGACGAGTTAACGAGCAGATTAAACTGATCTCAGTTCAGTCAGAGACACAAACTTCAGTTCAGCTGGATTTTTCTGTTTAGAATGAAAATAGGAGTCAAAATGTTTCCTTTCTTGACATTTAGTGAGTTTATGTTGTTGACTTATTAGACTCAGTAGTAAACTGGCTGCTTTTACATCTCCAGCTGCAGCTGCAGGCTGTCAGACTGTCACCTCTGAGCTACAGAGGGGTGGACTGGGACAAAAATTCAGCCCTGGCATTTTCTGTCCAGACCAGCCCACTACATTATCAGCGAACACCACGTAGAAGTCCACAAATCTCACGGTGTCTTCTCTCACACATACTACAAAGGAGAGTCATATTCCTTGATAGCAGTTAACAAATAAAGCACGTAGCTGTGAACTCAAGGACTAAAACTGACAGCGATAGCAATCAACCAATCAATCTTTATTCATTATAGTGTCAAATCACAACAGAAGTTATGTCATGACAAGAGGTGGGACGAGACTAACGGGAAGAACCCAAAACCAGACTCGGGGTGGGCGCTACCTCTACCAGTTGGGTGGAGGAGGGAGAAAGAGCGAGAGAGACAAAGAGACAGAGAAGGGAGAGAAGGACAAACAGGGACAATAACAACAACATATCCTGACAGATAATCTAAATAGAGACATATTACAGACAGTAGCAGCATTAGAGCTGGAACTCATTCGTATTAAAGGTGACTCATTCATTATGAAACCATAAATAGAGAACTGAAAAAAAAAAAGAACTATAGCTGTGTGAAAAAGTCTGAGAATTACAGGTCTGAATAGATTTGCATTCTCATATACGTGCATGTGCACAAGTATGTGTTGCCCGACTTCCTCGTCCGCAGCCAGCCAGCTCCACTCTCACCACATCTGTGACCTGCAAGAAACAGCAAACAGAACTTGTACTCAGTATCTGTGTGCTGACAAGTATATGTAGCCAAGTCGCCTCTTTGTGACGTGGTGCCACCAGGTGAACAAATGTATCTGTCATGAAGGACGACTACAAAGTCTCCAAAGAGGCCTCAGGCCGACCTCCATTACTGTTAATTCAACTTAAAAGATATGCAGATGTTGGAAAAAACATTTTTTACAATCTGAGACAAAACAAGTTGCATAATAAACTCACAAAGTCAAGACGAAGGTCTGAGATATGATGGATGACTCAGCACCACAGAAGAACTTCTAGCAGGTCAGGAAGTCTCTAATCATCACAAAGTCAGTATGATTTCAGAAAACATAAAACACGATAAACTCACCATCCTACAGGAGACTCAACAGCCAAACTTTGGTGCAGTGAAGGCAGAGAGTGGAGGCAGAGAGAGAGCAAGTCCTGGAACATGGACGGAGGGGGAACAACCGGCTGGACTCGCCCTGAACCGGTCTGGGCTGGATGTAGGGAAAGCATTTATCATTGGATGGTGAAATAACTCAAAGCCACAGAATAATGTACAAGAAATTCTCACAAAAAATATAAATACCGCATTCATATTTTTTTTTTTTGTGCTCCACAACATTAACAGTGCATTGAGTTTTCACAAAGTAGTGAAACATCATTAGAAAATATAGATAAAAGCTGTAATGAAGCCTTGTATAATGCTCAGGGTCCAATATGACCCGATGTTGTTTTAAACAGTTTTTCTCAGTGGCGTTGGAACATTTCTCACATCATTACTCACATTTGCACAACAGTTGGTGCATTTCTCAAAACAATTAGTACAAACTGCAAAACCTTGTTGATAACCTGCAAAAGCACGTCACATGCTCCAAATAGAGGTCGTTCCTCAAAACCAAGTGTTCATATCAATGAAAGTGTGCGTGTGATAAAAAAAAGGCCTGACAGCATCATTTATGAACAAGATAGTCAAACAGCTTTGTCGTGTTTTCATTAGGACACTTTACTCGTGTTTTTCAGATCTTTGTGACCTGAAAATGCTCGAGACAACACGAGACACAGCCATTTGAAAACTACAGTAAAGTAACACATTTACACACAAATTAAAGCTACACACAAATTATACCTATTAAATAGTTATCGCCTCGGTAAACAATAAAGTAATTGAAAGATTACAATAAATTCAATGGTAAATATTGGACATTACACGTATTATTTCCTATAGGTTTATTTGTATTTTGTGCTAAAATTCAAAGTATCTCAGCTTGATTCTGCATCATCAGTCCACGTCAATGTTCACTGTTGCTATGGCAACAAGAGACCGCTGGCGTTAGCATCTGCTAACTAGCTTAGCTAAATCATCTGAACAATAAAAACCCATAATATCACAGTTCGGCATATTTGAACAAAATGAACCACAGCTACCAGCAGTCACGACCCTTCAACTCTGGGCTGATATGCTGTCACATGTTAGACTGTCAAAGTTAGAAAGATAACGGCTTCAGTCCCTGAGGAGCTACGTTAGGATTAGCAGCAGCTGCATTCATCAGTATGCAGTGAGTTAGCTCACATCACATGTAAACACGTGTTTTACTTTGTTTTGGACTCAGAAATGTGTCCCAGCCAGCCCCAGGCTAACGTTCCTGTCTGCCTCCACTCCTCTCCATCAGCAGGTCCTCCTCCCTGGTCTCCGGGGCAGCGGCACCTGTGGCTGCGGGCGGGTTGGTGGTCCCGGCACCAAAACGGCTCCGTCAACTTCTCACATTTAGAAGCCTCCACCTCCAGAGACTTCAGCTTTTTAACCGGCCCACATTTGGTCAACGGTCCACCGGGACGATGTCCGGTATTCCAGATGGCCAGTCAGCCCCCGGCCACACAACTGTCAGAGAAAGAGAAAGTAAACTGTGAGGAGGAAACAGCCAGAGAGGCGTGTGACTGACTGGGAGTCTTCCTGTTAGACTGAGGCGGCTGCAGCACGACCCACAACCAGCTAACACATGCCGAATTTACAAGAAGGCCCAAATAATGAAGAATCAGTCACAAACAGCGTTTCAGGAGGTTATAAAGTGTCTCCTAACTCAAAAACTCACTAAATGGAGAGATTTCATAAGGGAGTCTGGGGGCTGTCTCTATTTCTTCACACTGTTAGTGACGTCACCAGTGAGGATTTTTGGGTATTGCAGTTGTTGGTCGTTGATCTGTGAGTGTCCTGTGAGACAAAGAGACACTGAGCTGAAACAAGACGTTTCTTCTTCCACAGCCAAACTGTTACTGATGTGAAATAATGCTGAATATTCAGTGTGGAAGTAAAGAAAAGTAAAGATCACATCAGAAGTCTCGGCAGAATGTTTTCACAGCTGATGTGGACACGATTCATTATTAAATGTGGCACATTTTCAATGAACATCCTTGAATATATTTGTCTGTGTGATTTAGCTGCTGTGGTAAAAAACAAATGTGTTTTTCTCACATTGGAGCAGAAAAACCCTCAGACTGTACAATCTGTGATGATACTCACCTGGTTTCCACCTTTTTACAAAGAGGCACCAGATGGAAGCAGAATTTAAGATGGAAGCTGAAATGATGTTTTCATGCTTGTAAATGTTTGTTACACTGCAGCCTTCAGACTGCAGCAGCAGCAGCAAACTGGCTGCTTGTCACCTGATCAGTCATTGTCAGTGATGTGGAGCACCTGTGAAGACTTGGAGGCTCTCAGTCATTCAGACAAACACACTTCAGAGAGAAGACGCTCCAAGTTCACTCACAGGTTCAGTCCAAAGATGTCGCTGAAATGTTTTATTTACTTTCATGTTGTTTGAAATGCTGCTTAATATGTTCAAGTTTATGTTTAACTGTTGTGTAGATTGGTTAAGGAACACATTGCAGCATTGACTTCATTGATTTTGTGTTAAATGGGTTTGTGCTGAAATAATACTAATTGTAGTAAAAGTACTCAGTTACTTTCCAGCAGCGCGCTGACAGAGACAACATGATGATGATACAAGCAGAATTTTATTTTCAGCTACTTTAGCAGAGGAGAAACATTTCAGTGATCATGTGGTTTTTTCAATCATCTGATCTGATCTCATGTGTGCTGATCCAATAACAAATCAATACATTCATACGTGTTGAAGAAACAGGTTTGCTGAAGTCGTGCTGTTGTACTGACGACTTTAACTGTGTGGCAGCTCTTTAGTTACTGCAGCAAAGGATTGTGGGTATTTCTACCACTCTTTATTCTAAACAAACAGATGTGGGCCTGAATAAGTTTGTCCTGTTTTTTATTCTTGTGGACATCAGGTTTAAAATCAGCTGAACTACCCAGGGATTGAACCCACAACCTCCAGACTTCACAGCATCACTTCACCATCCTGAGCTGATGAATCATCTGAAATGAATCACTTTCTTTGAGCATTTCACGTCTTTTGACCACAAAATAATTGTGTGAAAACCTCGAGGATTTGAACTCACAACTTTAAACAGTGGAAGCGACGTCATCAGATACTCGTCCTTCCTTTCTTACTGGTTCTGACTCCAGCCAGAGTTCTGATTGGTCCAGCGGGCTGACTCGACTGCAGTCTTCCAGTAAGACACCTGCTCCCCTCTAATAATTCAACCACAGTATTTTTCAGCAGAAAGGATCACTGATGTTCTTCTCCCTCTCAGTCCCCTCCCCCGGACAGCTGCAGAACCGGGTCAAGAGCGTCGGGAACTTCACCACCTCGTCACGCCAAACGTTAAAGGCCACCGCCTGCGTCAGCCCCACAATCAAGGGCTCGGCCTCCATGCCGACCTCCACCAGCCTCCAGTCTCTGAGCGGCGGCGGCACTGCTGGGGGTAACAGCGGGGTGGGCAGCGGGATCCCAATGCTCAGTAAACCACCTGGAGGTGGAGGGACGCCCATGTCGACCCCGGCCCCGCCCTGCAGCGGCCCGGCCCCCCCCGCCCCGCCCTGCAGCGGCTCGCCCAGCCCCGCCCCGCCTCCTTTGTTGGCACCCCAATCTCCACCCCTCGCAGCAAGGCGGCCCAACCAACACGAAGGTAACACGTTTGCTTTTACAGAATGTGTCTTTAAATGGCAACATCAGTTCTTATATAGCAGCCGGTGTGGGTTGGTTCCATCCTGAGTCTCGGCCACTAAACTTTGATCGATCTCTTCTTGTTGTCCTCAGTTTACTGACTCCTCCAAAGAGCTTGTCCACCCTCAGTGCCCTTCGTGACAGCACCTGGAGAGACGGCTGCTCCTGACCAGACCCGGGTGCAGTAGTGCAGTGGCTGCCCCGCTGGCTGGGGTAACTCACTACACCTCAACGTGGAACAAAAAGGGGGACGTTTTTGACCAAAAAGTAAACTGTTAACTTCACCTTAAATCTGAGATCCTGCATAGAATAGCTCCAACAGTGGAGGTGGTCTTCACGCGTCGCCAGTCCGATTCTATGCAGAGTTTCTTCGGGGAAGGCGGGTTGTCGTTCAGTTTTTTCTTTCTGGATTTGAGTGAGTTTGGTCCGTGCCGAGGGGGAGTCGCTCCCTGTTGCTCTTGTGCAATAAAACCACTGTCTTTAGGCTCCCAGTGATACTAACCTGCTGAAGAGGGCTGCCAGTTTTTATGATACACGCCTTCACAATACTGTATTTATTTATTTATTTATTTATTTATTATTTTGAATAAAACGCTTTTTGACTAGTCAGGTGTTTTTTCCCTTCTGGCAACAAGCGCCAACGGTGCTGCTAAAAAAAACATGTAATCAGTCCCTGTTCGTTTTTTGGGCACATTTGGTCTAATTTTTACAAGATGTTAAAGTATTCATGGACAAATCTTAACTATTAAGTGTGCATACATTATAAATATATATTGATGCAATATTACTGAATTTTAAATGTGAATCTTGACCAAAAGGAAAATGTTTGAATGTGTTTACAAACTTGTCTCACCACAGACTTTTCTGCATATTAACACTTTAAAATTGACCTATAAAGGGATCTGTTCTTGTTGCACTTTGTATAAACTTACTGATATTTTTACGTTCTGTTTACTGACGTTTGCACTGCTTTTACTTTGTGTCTTCTGGATTTAAGGAGGAAAAAACTGGTGGTGGTGGGGGGGAGATTTCACAGTTGCACACGGCAAAATGTAGCACCCTCTTTTTGTAATATTTGTGTTTTTTCACATTTCACAAAATCCCGACACTTTTGTTACTGTGATGGTCTGAATGAGTGGAACATTTTAATGAAACACAATGAATTAAAGATGACTTTGTTCCTCACTGCTTCATGTTGAAACTGGATTTATATAATCTCATCAGTGTGCAACAAGAGAGGTTGGTTGTTGATGCATTTCAATGTTTCCATCTAGTGGTAGAGTTTCAGACATCTTACTGTGGGTTTAATACAACTGACTACAAAATGTTTCCCCAGAAAGACCGAATGAATAATACATAACTTAAATCTGAACCCAGTGATGTGATTTAAATTGTGTGAAAAATGGAGGACAAAAGAAGACTTTTTCAAAATGAAATAAATATATTATGAAAGATTACCACAAAAAAATCAATAAATAAAATTTCACACCAAAAGTTAACTGGTTCAATTGTGGCCAGAACTCCTCCAGTCAAGTTTCATGTAAATCTGTTGACCAGTTTTTGTGTAATCTTGGTGACAAACCAACAAAACAAAAAACACAGACGCTCTGATGCTTGTTTCACTCCTGCAAAGACTTTTTAGACAACAAATAATTATTTGGCTGTGACATCAGAATTTAATTTGGAGTTTCTGAACAAAAGTACACAAATTTAGTATCACAAAGGTTTCTTGAACCAGGATCATGAACTATAAACTGTGAACAGTGAAGTGTGGAGGTCGAGCTTCAGCTGCTGAAGGTTTCACCAGATTGATTTATGTGAGGACGTGTTTGGGCTGCGAGCAAAGAACCACCAGAAGCAGAATTTAAGGTCGACGGCTGAAATGATGCTTTCATGCTTGTAAATGTTTGTTACACTGCTGCCTTCAGACTGGGAGGTTGTGGGATTGATCCTCTGACAATCTTTATGCTGTAAAAACCAAATTATTGCTCTCCTGCACATTTATTGATGTTATATATACTGTGAAGTTTATTGTGTAGTGAAATAGCTCAGTAAGATGAGATGCTGCTGCTGTTCTTCTGAGGTTTAGGGATCGAATCCCAGCTGGTCCATCAGGGTGTTCTGAGCTTTATAGCATTTTTTGGGCCTTTTTGAGAGAACAAATCAGTAAAATCCTCAGCTTCACCAGGACTTGAACTCACAACCTCAGAACTGCTGCTCAGTCTTCTTACTCACTGAGCTATTTGCTCTGAGATATTTTGCCTTCATTAGAGCTTTTCACTTCTTCTTTTTGATTTACAGACTCCAAAGTCAGAGGTTTGAGTGAGGATCAAACCCACATCATAAAAAACTGAAAGGAATCCCCAAATATCCTGAACTACCTGATCAGTGAGCCTTCTAATCTGTTTCTTGGTGTTCAGCTTCAAAGTATTGAGTCTCACATCCTCAGCACACCTTTCAGAAACAGGTGTGCTGAGGATGTGAAATTCTATTCTCAGGGATCAAACCCCAGCTGATCTGTGGGGATGTTTTCAGTTTTAAAGCATTTTAAGGCCTCTTTGATGGACACCTCAGGAAAAATTAAAGCTTCACTGGGGATTGAACTCACAACCTCAGGAACTTCTAGTTGCCTGCTTACCAACTGAGCTATTCAGCCTGACATATCTCACCTTCATTAAGGGTTTTCATTTCTTCTTTTTGATAACAGACTCCAAAGTCAGTCAAACCCACATCATGAAAAACTGCAAGGAATTCCCAAATATCCTGAACTACCTGATCAGTGAGTCCTCTGATGTGTTTCTTGGAAGTTTTGAGTCTTTTTCTCGGTGGTCAGCTTCAAAAGTATGAATCTCACATCCTCAGCACTTCAGATCCTCAGCACACCTGTTTCTAATCTGTTTCTAATCTGTTTCCTTTAGAAACAAAAAGCTTTCCACCTTTTAGAAACAGGTGAGCATCATCAAAGATTCTATAGTCTTAGGGTTGTCTTTTCTGAGAGAAAACCCAAAGACTACACAATCTTTGATGATGCTCACCTGTTTCTGAAAGGTGGAAACAGCAGCATTCAAAACTGACCGTGTGTTTATTGTGTTTGTGTTGTTGATCCTGGAGAAACATAATGTCATTTTTGTTGTACTACTTTTGTTGGTACAACTAAATGACAATAAAGCTTTGAAATCTATAAAGAAAGAAAATCAGATTTGATTTCTTAAACCTACAACCTCAGGACTGCTGACCAGGCCTTTATCAGCCTGAGCAACTGGAGCAGACTGATGCTCTTTGTTTCTGTCACATTTCACTCTTTTGAACAGAAACACTTGAAAATCAATCAAGAATTGAACCCACAACCTCATAACTTCCAGCCCTTGTTCATGCTGCTGCCAGCCAGCTGCATAAACCACCACACTACAAAGTCCACTTCACATTGGGATCACTTCTCTGGACGCCTTTGATTTTCAACTTTTCAGTCTGAATATTATAATAGTTGCACCCAAACAAGATTATCTTTCTGTTGCCAGACAGTAAAAAACAACGAAGAAGAAGTTGAGGAAGAAGAGGCGGGACAAGAGAGAATTCAGATTTATGTGTTGGTGTTTTATTTTAATACATTTGTTACATTTAAACTGCATCAATGTGAAGATATCTCAACTATTTTACATTTACTGACAGAGAAAAACAACATGATGAGGACACAAGTAGACTTTTATATTGAGCTACTTTAGCAGAGGAGAAACATTTCAGTGATGCTGTGCGACATCTTTCAGTCTGATTATAAACTCGTCAGCTGATCGTTTCACAAACAAAGTCAGATTTAGACAAAAAGGAAGAATTTGTACAAGTTTTGGATTCTTTGCTCTGAACATCAACGTTCAGAAGCATCAAACATGAGCTCAAATCTCTTCAGCACTTGTTTAAAAACTTCATCAGGACAGTTTAGTTTGTGATCTCTGAAAGTGTTTCAGTATTTCATCCGGCTCTCAGACTTCCAAACATCTTCAGCCAACCGGCTCAGACAGAGAAAGACTTTTCTCACAGCTGTTTAGTTTGACGGACCAGATTCAAATCCAACAAACGTCCTGAAAATACAGCCGGACTTCAACAGCCACAAAACACTGAGAGAAACACAATGATTGTCATTAAAATGTCTTTTCTTCTCATAGAATAATCAGACAGAAATGAAGAGATGTTGTGCAGTTTATGACTCTGTCACTACGGACAGAATTACATGTGTTAACCAACAGTATCAAACTTTTAGTTTCATCATTAGAAACACATGAAACAAGTCAGAGTGTTTCAGGTGGAGTGTCGAGTACATTTGATCAGATTTTACTGTCCATTTACAACTTTGTTCACAATGATTCTTTACAATTAAAGCTGCAGACGAGTCAATGTTTTCTGTTGACTGATGAATTTATTCCAAGAAGCTGAAAGATTGATGTGACTGTGATCCTGTACAGACTCAACTGTTCAGCACTGACAATGTTTCTGTGACAGGAGGAGACTCTGCACACTAAACACCACACAGACTCACTGAGGAACCAGGACTGGACCTGAAAAACCCAATTCCAGGATAAAGAGGTTCAGTGAATGTGGTGTTGAAAGTGTGGAGGTGGATCAGTGAGTCAGAGGAGACTCTGTAGAAGGACAGAGTGCCAGCAGGACAGTCCACATACACTGCTACTCTACCAGAGGAGGAGGAGGAGGAGGAGGAGGAGGAGGAGATGTCTGTTCCTCTGTTTTTGTGCCAGACATAACAACCATCAGAGTACCACAGACACCAGGACTGATCATTGAATCCAAACATACAGTCATCACTGTCTCCTCTACTTCTGATTCTTCTGTAACTCACTGATATATAAATTCCTCCGCTCCACTCGACCTCCCAGTAACAGCGACCAGTCAGACCAGTTCTACACAGCAGCTGAGGACACCAGTACTCAAACCTCTCTGGATGATCAGGATATGACTGATCCTCCTCCACATATGTCATCTTCCTGTTGTTGTCAGACAGTTTGATCTTTCTGCTCACTGTGTTTGTGTCGACTGTGAGCTCACAGGAATCTGATGGAGAGAAAAAGACACAACACAGCTGCAGTTATTAATGTGTCATCAGTGTGATGATGACATCACAGATGTGAATGAGTGATGTCACGGTGTTTTGATGAATGACAGTAAAAAGACACTCACACTTCCTCAGACCTGGTGTCAACCATCGGACTCCAGCAGGCTCCACCCTGAAAGGAGGAGGGGGGTCAGAGCAGCACATCCTCTTTCAGCATGCAAACATGGACATGACATGACTCTCATACACAGAAACACAATCTGTCCATCAGGCTTCTTCTCCCTGTTCTCCCTGTTCTCCCTGAACCTCTTCACCTCTGCCACTCTCCTCACACACTGAGAGTGAGCCACAGGATGTTGGTGTGTGTGAAAGAGGACGACAACATCTGAGAACACACACAAACCTCTTGTTGGATTTATCACTTCATCTTTATTTTATTGGATGTTGTTGCCAAAAGACCTAAAAAAGTGTCAAAGAGTGTCAACTTCAGCCACTGCCACCGTAACACAGACCTCCATTGAGGACACTCTTTACAATGCTGCTCCATATCCCACCGGCTCCTGGCGACAGTGAGAGATAACGGAGGCTGTGACATTCATGCTAGCTATCAGTACAGTTAGCAACCCAGGCTTCAAGACACTGGTCAAGACTTTGGACAAGCGGTACGCGTTGCCATCACGCAAACACTTCAGCAGAGTTGCACTGCCTGCTTTGTACAGTCTGAGTGCATGTAGACTGGGTGTTTATTTTTGTTTATTGTTTTTTATTGCTATTATTTTTATAATCATTTATATATATTATTTAATATATTACTATTATTTTACTTTTTTACTTGTTACTAATTTATTTCTGGTTGCTTTTCTAAAAGTTATATTTAAAGTTGAGTTTTGGTGGCTCAATAAATACTTTTTTGAAATCAATGAATAATCATGTTTATTAATCGTGATTTTAATATCAATCAAAATAATCGTGATTATTATTTTTTCCATAATCGTACAACCCGAGGAGTAACACAACCATTTGTGTGGTATCTTTGTACCTTTCTTTGATATTCTGTTGTGTTCTGGGCTAATTTGAAATAAAGAGCTATCTGAGGCTATCTTATTGCTGCTCTCAAAAGATTTTTTGCAATCAGGCTGCCCTGTTTAATCTCCGTCAACCTTGCTGTTGCTTTCTACGTCTTCCTTCCAGTTTATGTCTCTGTTGGTCTTCATTTGCAGAGCCAATATATTTTAATTTTTTGAACACTCCTGGATGTAACTTTTCCCTGTAGCCGTTACATTTGCCATGTATTGCTATGCAAGTTGACCAGAAAGTAACAAAATGTGGCAATTGTCTTGCTGTCTATTAATTTTCACATTGAACACCTTAGTCATCATCACAACAGCTGCCCCCCTTGAGAAATTTGTCAGGAGCCACCACTGTTCAGTGATTAAATTCATTTATGTGTCACAGAAATCTTTTGAATTTGAGGTTCAGTATTTTCTAATCAGACATCTGACACAGAGAGTCTATTGTTATTATTAATATCATAAATCAGCAGTGACATGGTGGAAATTAAGCAGATCTTTCTACAATGAACCATCTACAATCCAGATACAGAGTCTCACACTGACTGTCTGTGGCTGCAGCAGGACTTTTCATACCTGAGAGTGTCCAGTCTCCAGCCTGGATCCTCCAGTTGAGCAGACAGGAGCTTCACTCCTGAGTCTTCTGGATGGTTGTAGCTCAGGTCCAGCTCTCTCAAATGGGAGGCGTTGGAGTCCAGAGCTGAGGCCAGAGAAGTACAGCCTTCCTCTGTGATCAGACAGCCTGACAGCCTGAAGAAACACAAAACAACACACATCAGCTGAGGGTCCTGATGATTCAGTGCACATCTGTGTTTAAGGGTTTAACGTTTATAATATTCATCATCTTAGTTTGCACTAATTAATTAATCAGCACAAATACAGAGTATAACTGAAGCTGATGGAAATGCCATTAGTTTTGCAAATATTTGATCATGAACCAACATATTGATTAAAATGATGACCTGATGATGGAGCTAGAAGAAAAGTCAGAGGATCACAAAAGTATTTACAGTTCATCCTGAGGGGAGCATAAATGTCTGAACCAAACCTCATGACAATCCATCCAGTGGTTGTTGAGATTAGTAAATCGGGACCAAAGTGCAGGATAGACTGACGGACCCACATTTTATATAGAATGCATTCATGCTTCCATCAGGATGAGATGTAATTATTTTGGTGATCTTCTGACATATATTTTTTCATTTATTTGAAATAAAATGATGAATCCTGACCTGAGAGTTTCAAGGACACAGTGTGGACTCTTCAGTTCAGCAGAAAGTCGCTTCACTCCTGAATCCTGCAGGTTATTGTTACTCAGGTCCAGCTCTCTCAGATGGGAGGAGTTGGAGTCCAGAGCTGAAGCCAGAGAAGTACAGCCTTCCTCTGTGATCAGACAGCCTGACAGCCTACAGACACACAAAACAACACACATCACAGATCAGGTGAGGGTCCTGATGATTCAGTGCATATCTGTGTTTAAGGGTTAAATGTTTATTATATTCATCATATTAGTTTTCACTACTACTACTACTACAAGAACTACTACTACTACTAATCAGCACTAAACTCAGAATATAATGGAAATGCCATTATGTTTGCAAACATTTAGTCATGAAGCAACATATTGTACAGATTAAAATGATGACCTGATTAAGGAGCTAGAAGAAAAGTCAGAGGATCACGACAGTAATTACAGTTCATCCTGAGGGGAGCATGAATGTCTGAACAAAACCTCATGACAATCAGGACTAAAGTACAAATTAAACTGACGGAACCACATTTTATATGAAATGCATTTATGCTTCCATCAGGATGAAATGTAGTTACTTTGGTGATCCTCTGACATATGATATATATTTTTTTACCCTGTCTGGTTTATCAATCAATCAATCAATCAACTTTATTTATAGAGCACTTTTCATACATTGGTATGTAGCACAAAGTGCTTTACATAAGAAAAATAAAACAATATAAAAGAAAGCCCCTCCCTCCTCCCTTCCATACTATATACACCCACACAAGCACACACACACACACACACACACACACACACACAAACACACGCACCTGCACACTCTTACTACTGGCAATAAGGAGACATGGCAAGGCACTGAGGATTGAGGAAGCGCTACCTTTAGGGCCGTTTAGACCTGCGCCAATTGTACATGAGTACTTGTTAGATGAAATAACGAAATAAATTAATGAATTCTGACCTGAGAGATTTAAGGACACATCGTGGACTCTTCAGTTCAACAGAAAGTCGCTCCACTCCTGAATCCTGCAGGTTGTTGTTACTCAGGTCCAGCTCTCTAAGACTAGAGGACTGGGAGCTGAGAACTGGGGAAAGAGCTTCACAGCTTTTCTTTGAGAGGTTACAGCTACTTATTCTGAACAGGAAATAATAAATAAGAACATGGTAAAGTGTTGAGTTTTACTGAGACAGTATCAGTGTTTCAGTGTCATTTCCACATCTCCTTATATTGTCTTGAATACACCAGGCATTTTAAAGAGGTACTTTACTGAATAACTACTGTGTTTACCAAAAACATATACACATGTCAAATACAGTATAAATGAGATCAAATAAATGCAGTTTTCACAGAGAGACAGAGGGGTCAGGTCACTCAGTGTCTCCTGAAGCTGTACCAGACCTCCTGATTTACAGATCAAGCACTGGATACCAACAAGTTCCTTATGTGGCTCAAACGTGTACTGCATATAGAAATCTTGAATCAAAGAAAGTCAGCTAATTTATGTGGCGACCCAAATAAAATCCTCTGACCCAGTCTCTGGGAATGACTGGTATATATAATCTCTTGACTGACTGAATCGATAATAAACATCCAGGTATCAAAGTCATATGATATTAAACATAAATGAGGTTCTTCATCCTCATTGTTTATGTTGTACAGGAGCTGAATTAATGAAAATTACATTGAAAGAAAACAAGTTTGATAGCAAAAACATCTGCAATAAAAAAAAGAAAGAAATATATAAACGATTTCATAACAAACAGTGATCTGACCTCAAACTTTCCAGATTGCAGTGTGGACTTTCCAGTCCAGGTAACAGCAGCTTTACTCCTGAATCCTGCAGGTTGTTGTTACTCAGGTCCAGCTCTCTCAGACTAGAGGACTGGGAGCTGAGAACTGAGGACAGAGCTTCACAGCTTCTGTCTGAGAGGTCACAGCCACTCAGTCTGGATAAAGAATAATGAGCAGAACAAGAAAATAATATTTCTATTTGAATCAATGACAACACATTTACTGCATTTTGAAGAAACTTCTCCACACTTACAGAGCTTTCTTGGAGGCTTTGACCACTGGCAGCAGCCTCAGAAGAGTCTCCTCTGAAGCAGAGTATTTCTTCAGGTCAAACACATCCAGATCTTTTTCTGATGTCAGTAAGATGAAGACCAGAGCTGACCACTGAGCAGGAGACAGTTTATCTGTGGAGAGACTTCCTGATCTCAGGTACTGTTGGATCTCCTCCACTAGAGAATGATCGTTCAGTTCATTCAGACAGTGGAACAGATTGATGCTTCTCTCAGGAGACAGATTCTCACTGAACTTCCTCTTGATGTACTGGACTGTTTTCTGATTGGTCCGTGAGTTACTTCTTGTCTGTCTCTGCAGACCTCGCAGGAGAGTCTGATTGGTCTGCAGTGAAAAACCCAGGAGGAAGCGGAGGAACAAGTCCAGGTATCCATTTGGACTCTGTAAGGCCTCGTCCACAGCACTCTGGTAGAGACGTTTCTCTGCAGATTGACGGTCTGTTGTTTGTTTGTTTGTTGCAAGCAGATTGACTCCAGAGGAGATGAATGTCAGATGGACATGAAGAGCAGCCAGAAACTCCTGAACACTCAGATGGATGAAGCAGAACACCTTGTCCTGGTACAGTCCACTCTCCTCTTTAAAGATCTGTGTGAACACTCCTGAGTACTTTGAAGCTGCTGTGATATCGATGCCACACTCTGTCAGGTCTGATTCATAGAAGATCAGGTTTCCTTTCTGCAGCTGCTCAAAAGCCAGTTTTCCCAGCGACTCAATCATCTTCCTGCTCTCTGGAGTCCAGTGTGGATCTGTCTCAGCTCCTCCGTCATACTTGACCTTCTTCCGTTTGGCCTGAACCACCAGGAAGTGGATGTACATCTTAGTCAGGGTCTTGGGCAGCTCTCCTCCCTCTCTGGTCTTCAACACTTTCTCCAGAACTGTAGCAGTGATCCAGCAGAAGACTGGGATGTGGCACATGATGTGGAGGCTTCGTGATGTCTTGATGTGGGAGATGATTCTGCTGGCCTGCTTCTTGTCTCTGAATTTCTTCATGAAGTACTCCTCCTTCTGTGGGTCAGTGAACCCTCTGACCTCTGTCACCATGTCCACACACTCAGGAGGGATCTGATTGGCTGCTGCAGGTCGTGTGGTTATCCAGAGGTGAGCAGAGGGAAGCAGTTTCCCCCTGATGAGGTTTGTCAGAAGCACATCCACTGAGGTGGACTCTGTAACATCAGTCAGGATCTCAGTGTTGTGGAAGTCCAGAGGAAGTCGACACTCATCCACTCCGTCAAAGATGAACACAACCTGGAACTCTTCAAAGCTGCAGATTTCTTTGGTTTCAGTGAAGAAGTGATGAACAAGTTCCACCAAGCTGAACTTTTTCTCTTTCAGCACATTCAGCTCTCTGAAAGTGAATGGAAATGTGAACTGTATGTCCTGGTTGGCTTTGTCTTCAGCCCAGTCCAGAGTGAACTTCTGTGTTAAGACTGTTTTCCCGATGCCAGCCACTCCCTGTGTCATCACTGTTCTGATTGGTTCATCTCTTTCAGGTGAGGCTTTAAAGATGTCTTCTTGTCTGATTGTTGTTTCTGGTCTGTGTGGTTTCCTGGATGCTGTTTCAATCTGTCTGACCTCATGTTCATCATTGACCTCTGCAGTGCCTCCCTCTGTGATGTAGAGCTCTGTGTAGATCTGATTCAGAGGAGTTTTGTTTCCTGCTTTAGCGATCCCCTCAAACACACACTGGAACTTCTTCTGAAGGTTAGATTTGAGTTTACGCTGACAAACTGCAGAATGACTTTCTAAATAAACACACAACAAAGATCATCAGGTTTGGCATTTCGTGTGTCTGGATGAGCCAATTTTGTATTTACGTCTTTATTCACTTCCTTAAAAAGAAACCAACGCGACAATTCCACATCTCAACTGTAAATAATCTATGATGTCAGCAGTCGTTATAATTTGACTAGTATGTTTGGGATCACAGTGTGAGGTAAACAAAGAGTTGAGCATCTCTACTCTCATTATATTATTTCTTCGTTCATTAAAGGAACACTACATTTTATTTCACTGAATGTTTTCGGCCTGTAGATCCTTTAAACAACTGTAACTCAGAGGGATTTACAGTCTCAGTCTGTGGGCCTCCCTTCACACAAAGCCTGGACAACCCGGTACTAACCCTAGTTTGGCTTTATTCCTGGATGTCTATGACATCAACATGTTATTTGATCCAAGAGATATTCAACAGTTGAGCAAAAATATCCTGTTATTATTTATTCTGTCTGACACGAATTCAAACATCACCAAATAGACACCAAAGTGAGAAAACAGGAACTGATTCCCCCAAACGACTGGAACTCTGAACTCTCTTCAAACAAATCACAGATTTATCATATTCTGTATGAAGTCTCTAGATAACTAAGGCAATATCTAAGTCATATATTTCACCTACATTAAACTACACTTGGTCTTTCAGGGCTTCCATAAAAACCAGAGACAACAGCAGCTTTACCTTCAGTCTGAGAGGAGGATGCTCCTCTGTTCCCTGGAGCTCCTCCAGCACCTTCAACATCCAATGACACTGACAGAGAAAGAGACATTTTGTCATATTGTTTCAGTTTGACTTCTTATTTGTTACATAAATGTATCGTGTTACATACGGTAGGTTATATAGTTTATTCTTGGACAGTTGATTAGTTAGAGTGTGATCTCTAGCAATTCATCTTTATTTTTAGATACAATTATTCTGGACTGTGGTTGTTAAAAAAGTCTGTGAATAAAATCATTCAAACTATGAAACTACAAAGACTGGGATCAACTATAAAGACGAGTGAGTAGATCTAACTATTATCTCTAACTACTACTACTCTAACTAATTATCTAACACAGTTCTTTGGTCTCACTTGAAGTCCCGCCTACAACAACGTCTGATTGGCTGTTACTGGTGTGCAGTGTAACCAATCACCACTGAAGGCTTGGTGCCACTGCACAGAGGAGCAGCTCTGCAGACTGGAGCAGGGGTAGATGCTCCGGTGAGGCAGCAGGTATTTACAAAGTTAGAAACATCACAATCCTCTACACCCAGTATTCCCACACTGGGGTACGCGTACCCACAGGGGGAGACGGAGGGACGTAGAGGGTACGTGAAAACAAAGTGGTTCGTATAATCAAGGTCAAAGAGTACGATTACAATTCAAAAGAGTGGTCACGTGCTTCCAGGCGGCTGCTCCTGACGTCACAGCAGCATCCACCAGGAAGTTGTTGCTGCCACCTTGAAGGACGTTTGGGAACTTTGCAGGAGAGCTTGGAGGCTTCGGGGCCGAGCGCTCTGTGGCATCACATTGTCTCTTGCCTCTGAGACGGCCTTCTAACAACTGGAGGTGGTCTTAACTTTGGTTGTTGAACATAGATTTGTTTGAAAAATCTACATTATGTCATGTCAAATTAAGAAAATGTAAGATATTTAAAGAAGTAAAGACTCCTGGTGTCCCTGCAGAGAGCAGTCCTGTTGTTACTGCAGTCAAACAGCATCTCCAGCTCACATGCTGGGAGTCCTAAAATTCAGTAATTATTAATGTTCTAGATGATCACAGTGATTATTCTTGTTGATTTTGTGTCCATGAAGCATCTCATACTGGTTTAACTTCTCCTGAACAAACAGGTTAACATCACAACATCTCATTGGTTATTGAAGGAATTGATTAAATACCACACTAATAATAAAACCATCCACATGAGTCAGTGACAGAAGAGTCTTAAACCAAAGAGTAACATAAAGAGAATAAATCAGGGAGCTCCATCATGTCTCTGTCCTCTTAGTAAACAACAATGATTGATCACTTCAAACTTTTCTCATAAAAACAAGTTGTGGCCTTTAGTTTCATTCTCTGTTGAATTCAATGAGATTCTCTACTGAGACTCTGCTCCGTCGCAAGCATCGTGTCACCAGTTTCCACCAGCTGTCTTTTCTCTGGAAATACAGAGATATAAAACTGACTGACCTTCTGATTCTGAGCTGCTGTCTGACAGGTTCTGCAGCAGGTCCATCCTGGGTATCTCCTTCAGAACCTCCTTGGTCACCTTCACAGCTCCATGAAGTGTAAAGGTTTTCTCCATCAGGTTCACTGTTTCCGTCCTTTCTGCATTCTCCAGGTCGGCAGTTGCGATGCCACAATCCTCCAGAAAAAATTTGAACTCCTTAAATTCTTCGTTCTTAAATTTTTTCAGAATTTTCAAGATGTCCACTTTCTTCCGTTTGGCTCCCTGCTAATAAAAGTCAGTATTATCAACCTGACAGAAAACTGTGACAGGAACATATCAGAGCATCAACAGGAGCTCTGATTGGCTGACACAGCAGTAGAGTCTGGCCAGTTAGAGCTCCTGCTGCTGCTGTGTGGGCCGGACTGAAAGTAACTGAAGTGATGCTCTGCTTACACGCCCTTCTGTCTCCAGATGTGAACAGCTGACAGTCTGTTCCATTTTCCATCAGCTTCCGTTCCACCAGCTGTTACTTCTTGAAATGAAGCTGTCATCTCAGGACACCAAACAACACTGAACAAGAAAGATGAAAACATGAAGACACAACTTTAACATCAACACAAGTAAAAAGTTCTTAGATGTTCTGTACTGAAACATCTTGGATCCAATAACGTCGCTGCATTCTGACTATTCAAGTTGTGTTGGGCCCAGAAATGATGCAACACGTCTTCCCCTCGTGTGAATGCAGGTGTGACTGTTTCAAACTTTGATGGAGGTTTTGCTTTGTCCTCTGATCTCATCAGGAACATCTGGTCACCAGAAGAGGAAGAAGCACCATGACAGTGAGCAGTAAACATTAGTTCATGTTCCAGCCTGCAGCTTCTCTCTCGTCAGTCTATCCTGCTGAGCCGGACACTGCAGCTCCTGATCCGTCTGTCCTGCACTGCAACTTTATTCTTCCACATTCTGGAGGCAAATATTCTACTTTTTACTCAACTACATCTGTTATATAACTTTAGTTACATTACAGATTACATGCTGCATCAGAGCCGCATTTCTGCATTTCACAACTGACGACAAGTTAACAAACCTTCATGTGAACAACCAGGTCGACTTGGTTTGTTGTCACCAGAACTTTAGGTCCAAATGGAGACGGGTCAGAACCAGGTGACAGCAGACAGGCAGAGTGAGCTGGAGTCTAACTGGACAAACAGATGTGCATCAATCCTGCTCTGGTTCAGTGATTGTGTCAGTGCAGTGATCATCTCTGATCTATTCACAGTGTTGTGTTACTATACAACAACATGACAACAGTCTTTATACTGAACGTACCATCACAGTTAAACCTGTTCAGAGACACAACAAACCTGCAGTGACTGTGACAATAAAACAGCAGCTCAGTTTTTATACAGGTGAATATGTGACATGATGACCTCATGAAGACACAAGTATTTAGATGTTGCTGTTTAAATCCATCACACCAGAGTCTAAATGATGCTGTCACATGTTTATATGACAGCTGTGTGGAAAGTTTGATGGAAAAAATCAGTTTTCATGAGAAAGAACTTTCGTGGAGTTTAAACAAAATGGCGACCTGTTCTCAGTTTGTGTTTGAGTGATAGTTTCAGGAAGTGTTTAAACAAAGAGAGGCTGGAATAGTTTCATGTTCTCTGCCCTCCACATCTGATGACAAGACAACAAACAGGTCGATTTATTATTGATCACATTTCAGTGGACAGAGACAGAAAGAGGCAACACTTCCTGTTGGAGGAGTGTTCACAGCTCTGACAGCTCATTTAGTGACATTTTCATTCTTTCATTACAAAATAAAAGCTTTCATCTGCTCACCGTCCTCTGAATGCTGCTTCCTGCTGTCTGCACATCAACTGCTGATGACCAACTTACTCCACCTCTGCTCTTCCTCCACCGTTCTCCTCTCAACATGGAGGATGATGTTTGTTAACGGCGGCTGTTTGAACTCACAGCTGTGAGTTTGTAGAAATGAACAATGGAGCGGCAGATTGTTGCTGTTTCTAGTGTTGCTAAGCTAAACAGTTTGTGTTAACGAGTCAAACATTTTAAATGTGTTACATTACCTTCAGCTGGAGGTTCACACGGACACGACTGTCTGCACCACAATGATCAGAGCAACTGACACTAAACTTTTAACAGGAAGTGAAAATCGGGAAGTGAAAGTCAGAGAGTGAGATGAAACATGAATCATGTGTCAAATCTGATGACTTGTGTGTTTAATGAGAGTGCAAAGGTCAAATACATGTTCAGTTGTTGTTACTTTGGTTCAACAAAGCAGCTTTAGTGACTTTTACAGACCAACATCACTTTAACTGACTGCTAGTTTCTATGAGGTCACTACACAACAACTCACACACAATTCACAAGTTGTCATGAAGAAACATTCAGGTAACAACTTGTGTTATAAAATCCTTCAGCTGTGCTTCAGATACTTTGTGAGTTTTTAACTAGAACCTCGTCAAACACACAGTAAAGTTCCATGTTAGTGTTTGTGACTGTGATTCAGTTCAGGTCCAGTTTGAATGAAGTGAGTTTGTAGAGAAGTTAATGAGCAGATTAAACTGATCTCAGTTCAGTCAGACACAAACTTCAGCTCAGACGGTTGGATTTTTCTGTTTAGAATGAAAATAGGAGTCAAAATATTTCCTTTCTTGACATTTAGTGAGTTTATGTTGTTGACTTATTAGACTCAGTAGTGAACTGGCTGCTTTTACATCTCCAGCTGCAGCTGCAGGCTGTCAGACTGTCACCTCTGAGCTACAGAGGGGTGGACTGGGACAAAAATTCAGCTCTGGCATTTTCTCTCCAGACCAGCCCACTACATTATCAGCGAACACCACGTAGAAGTCCACAAATCTCACAGCGTCTTCTCTCACAAGTACTACAAAGGAGAGTCATATTCCTTGATAGCAGTTAACAAATAAAGCACGTAGCCATGAACTCAAGGACTAAAATTGACAGCGATAGCAATCAACCAATCAATCTTTATTCATTATAGTGTCAAATCACAACAGAAGTTATGTCATGACAAGAGGTGGGACGAGACTAACGGGAAGAACCCAAAACCAGACTCGGGGTGGGCGCTACCTCTACCAGTTGGGTGGAGGAGGGAGAAAGAGCGAGAGAGACAAAGAGACAGAGAAGGGAGAGAAGGACAAACAGGGACAATAACAACAACATATCCTGACAGATAATCTAAATAGAGACATATTACAGACAGTAGCAGCATTAGAGCTGGAACTCATTCATATTAAAAGGTGACTCAGTCATTATGAAACCATAAATAGAGAACTGAAAAAAAAGAACTATAGCTGTGTGAAAAAGTCTGAGAATTACAAGTCTGAACAGATTTGCATTCTCATATACGTGCATGTGCACAAGTATGTATTGCCCGACTTCCTCGTCCGCAGCCAGCCAGCTCCACTCTCACCACATCTGTGACCTGCAAGAAACAGCAAACAGAACTTGTACTCAGTATCTGTGTGCTGACAAGTATATGTAGCCAAGTAGCCTCTTTGTGACGTGGTGCCACCAGGTCAACAAATGTATCTGTCATGAAGGACGACTACAAAGTCTCCAAAGAGGCCTCAGGCCGACCTCCATAACTGTTAACTGAACTTAAAAGATATGCAGATGTTGGAAAATTAAAATCATCAATATGAAAATCTTCAACAAGGAAATAATCAGAATCTTTTTCCAATCTGAGACAAAACAAGTTGCATAATAAACTCACAAAGTCAAGACGAAGGTCTGAGATATGATGGACGACTCAGCACCACAGAAGAACTTCTAGCAGGTCAGGAAGTCTCTAATCATCACAAAGTCAGTATGATTTCAGAAAACATAAAACATGATAAACTCACCATCCTACAGGAGACTCAACAGCCAAACTTTGGTGCAGTGAAGGCAGAGAGTGGAGCAGAGAGAGAGCAAGTCCTGGAACATGGACGGAGGGGGAACAACCAGCTGGACTCGCCCTGAACCGGTCTGGGCTGGACGTAGGGAAAGCATTTATCATTGGATGGTGAAATAACTCAAAGCCACAGAATAATGTACAAGAAATTCTCACAAAAAATATGAATACCGCATTCATATATTTCTTTTTTGCTCCACAACATTAACAGTGCATTGAGTTTTCACAAAGTAGTGAAACATCATTTGAAAATATAGATAAAAGCTATAATGAAGCCTTGTATGATGCTCAGGGTCCAATATGACCCGATGTTGTTTTAAACAGTTTTTCTCAGTGGTGTTGGAGCATTTCTCACATCATTACTGACATTTGCACAACAGTTGGTGCATTTCTCAAAACAATTAGTACAAACTGCAAAACCTTGTTGATAACCTGCAAAAGCACGTCACATGCTCCAAATAGAGGTCGTTCCTCAAAACCAAGTGTTCATATCAATGAAAGTGTGTGTGTCTCAAAAAAAAGGCCTGACAGCATCATTTATGAACAAGATAGTCAAACAGCTTTGTCGTGTTTTCATTAGGACACTTTACTCGTGTTTTTCAGATCTTTGTGACCTGAAAATGCTCGAGACAACAAGAGACACAGCCATTTGAAAACTACAGTAAAGTAACACATTTACACACTAATTAAAGCTACACACAAATTATACCTATTAAATAGTTATCGCCTCGGTAAACAATAAATGAATTGAAAGATTACAATAAATTCAATGGTGAATATTGGACATTACACGTATTATGTCCTGTAGGTTTATTTGTATTTTGTGCTAAAATTCAAAGTATCTCAGCTTGATTCTGCATCATCAGTCCACGTCAATGTTCACTGTTGCTATGGCAACAAGAGACCGCTGGCGTTAGCATCTGCTAGCTAGCTTAGCTAAATCATCTGAACAATAAAAACTCATAATATCACAGTTCGGCATATTTGAACAAAATGAACCACAGCTACCAGCAGTCACGGCCCTTCAACTCTGGGCTGATATGCTGTCACATGTTAGACTGTCAAAGTTAGAAAGATAACGGCTTCAGTCCCTGAGGAGCTACGTTAGCATTAGCAGCAGCTGCATTCATCAGTATGCAGTGAGTTAGCTCACATCACATTCAATGTAAACACGTGTTTTACTTTGTTTTGGACTCAGAAATGTGTCCCAGCCAGCCCCAGGCTAACGTTCCTGTCTGCCTCCACTCCTCTCCATCATCAGGTCCTCCTCCCTGGTCTCCCGGTGCAGCAGCACCTGTGGCTGCGGGCGGGTTGGTGGTCCAGGTGTTATGCCGAGAAGTGCCTGCATGCCGGGATCTGCATGCCGCTCGCAGCCTGTGGGGGATGCAGTATTCGGCAGAACTGGTTTTGAAGTTGCCAAGATATGCATCCCTGGCTGCTTAAGACAGATACACTGCTACATGTATGGAGTCCTTTTTCATATAAATAAACAGTTATGAGGTTACAAAAATTGTAATTAAGAGTGTTTGTATTTGCCGTTTCTGTGCGTACTTTGCAACTGAATCCTGGCGGCGCCACTGTTTATACATATGAACATGGACTCCATACATGTAGCAGTGTATCTGTCTTAAGCAGCCAGGGATGCATATCTTGGCAACTTCAAAACCAGTTCTGCCGAATACTGCATCCCCCACAGGCTGCGAGCGGCATGCAGATCCCGGCATGCAGGCACTTCTCGGCATAACACCGGCACCAAAACGGCTCCGTCAACTTCTCACATTTAGAAGCCTCCACCTCCAGAGACTTCAGCTTTTTAACCGGCCCACATTTGGTCAACGGTCCACCGGGACGATGTCCGGTATTCCAGATGGCCAGTCAGCCCCCGGCCACACAACTGTCAGAGAAAGAGAAAGTAAACTGTGAGGAGGAAACAGCCAGAGAGGCGTGTGACTGACTGGGAGTCTTCCTGTTAGACTGAGGCGGCTGCAGCACGACCCACAACCAGCTAACACATGCCGAATTTACAAGAAGGCCCAAATAATGAAGAATCAGTCACAAACAGCGTTTCAGGAGGTTATAAAGTGTCTCCCAACTCAGAAACTCACTAAATGGAGAGATTTCATAAGGGAGTCTGGGGGTCGACATGGTCACACTGTTAGTGACGTCACCACAGAGGATTTCTGGGTATTGCAGTTGTTGGTCGTTGATCTGTGAGTGTCCTGTGAGACAAAGAGACACTGAGCTGAAACAAGGCGTTTCTTCTTCCACAGCCAAACTGTTACTGATGTGAAATAATGCTGAATATTCAGTGTGGAAGTAAAGAAAAGTAAAGATCACATCAGAAGTCTCAGCAGAATGTTTTCACAGCTGATGTGGACACGATTCATTATTAAATGTGGCACATTTTCAATGAACATCCTTGAATATATTTGTCTGTGTGATTTAGCTGCTGTGGTAAAAAACAAATGTGTTTTTCTCACATTGGAGCAGAAAAACCCTCAGACTGTACAATCTGTGATGATGCTCACCTGGTTTCCACCTTTTTACAAAGAAGCACGAGATGGAAGCAGAATTTAAGACGGAAGCTGAAATGATGTTTTCATGATTGTAGATGTTTGTTACACTGCAGCCTTCAGACTGCTGCAGCAGCAGCAAACTGGCTGCTTGTCACCTGATCAGTCATTGTCAGTGATGTGGAGCACCTGTGAAGACTTGGAGGCTCTCAGTCATTCAGACAAACACACTTCAGAGAGAAGACGCTCCAAGTTCACTCACAGGTTCAGTCCAAAGATGTCGGTGAAATGTTTTATTTACTTTCATGGTGTTTGAAATGCTGCTTAATATGTTCAAGTTTATGTTTAACTGTTGTGTAGATTGGTTAAGGAACACATTGCAGCATTGACTTCATTGATTTTGTGTTAAATGGGTTTGTGCTGAAATAATACTAATTGTAGTAAAAGTACTCAGTTACTTTCCAGCAGCGCGCTGACAGAGACAACATGATGATGATACAAGCAGAATTTTATTTTCAGCTACTTCAGCAGAGGAGAAACATTTCAGTGATCATGTGTTTTTTTCAATCATCTGATCTGATCTCATGTGTGCTGATCCAATAACAGATCAATACATTCATACGTGTTGAAGAAACAGGTTTGCTGAAGTTGTGCTGTTGTACTGACGACTTTAACTGTGTGGCAGCTCTTTAGTTACTGCAGCAAAGGATTGTGGGTATTTCTACCACTCTTTATTCTGAACAAATAGATGTGGGCCTGAATAACTTTGTCCTTTTTTTCATTCTTGTGGACATCAGTTTTAAAATCAGCTGAACTACCCAGGGATTGAACCCACAACCTCCAGACTTCACAGCATCACTTCACCATCCTGAGCTGATGAATCATCTGAAATGAATCACTTTCTTTGAGCATTTCACGTCTTTTGACCACAAAATAATTGTGTGAAAACCTCGAGGATTTGAACTCACAACTTTAAACAGTGGAAGCGACGTCATCAGATACTCGTCCTTCCTTTCTTACTGGTTCTGACTCCAGCCAGAGTTCTGATTGGTCCAGCGGGCTGACTCGACTGCAGTCCTCCAGTAAGACACCTGCTCCCCTCTAATAATTCAACCACAGTATTTTTCAGCAGAAAGGATCACTGATGTTCTTCTCCCTCTCAGTCCCCTCCCCCGGACAGCTGCAGAACCGGGTCAAGAGCGTCGGGAACTTCACCACCTCGTCACGCCAAACGTTAAAGGCCACCGCCTGCGTCAGCCCCACAATCAAGGGCTCGGCCTCCATGCCGACCTCCACCAGCCTCCAGTCTCTGAGCGGCGGCGGCACTGCTGGGGGTAACAGCGGGGTGGGCAGCGGGATCCCAATGCTCAGTAAACCACCTGGAGGTGGAGGGACGCCCATGTCGACCCCGGCCCCGCCCTGCAGCGGCCCGGCCCGCCCCGCCCCGCCCTGCAGCGGCTCGCCCAGCCCCGCCTCCTTTGTTGGCACCCCAATCTCCACCCCTCGCAGCAAGGCGGCCCAACCAACACGAAGGTAACACGTTTGCTTTTACAGAATGTGTCTTTAAATGGCAACATCAGCTCTTATATAGCAGCCGGTGTGGGTTGGTTCCATCCTGAGTCTCGGCCACTAAACTTTGAGCGACCTCTTCTTCTTGTCCTCAGTTTACTGACTCCTCCAAAGAGCTTGTCCACCCTCAGTGCCCTTCGTGACAGCACCTGGAGAGACGGCTGCTCCTGACCCGACCCGGGTGCAGTAGTGCAGTGGCTGCCCCGCTGGCTGGGGTAACTCACTACACCTCAACGTGGAACAAAAAGGGGGACGGTTTTGACCAAAAAGTAAACTGTTAACTTCACCTTAAATCTGAGATCCTGCATAGAATAGCTCCAACAGTGGAGGTGGTCTTCACGCGTCGCCAGTCCGATTCTATGCAGAGTTTCTTCGGGGAAGGCGGGTTGTCGTTCAGTTTTTTCTTTCTGGATTTGAGTGAGTTTGGTCCGTGCGGAGGGGGAGTCGCTCCCTGTTGCTCCCAGTGGCTCCCAGTGATACTAACCTGCTGAAGAGGGCTGCCAGTTTTTATGATACACGCCTTCACAATACTGTATTTATTTATTTTATATATTTATTATTTTGAATAAAACGCTTTTTGACTAGTCAGGTGTTTTTTCCCTTCTGGCAACAATACTGATACTGATATTTTTACATTCTGTTTACTGACGTTTGCACTGTTTTGATTTGTATCTTCTGTATTTAAGGTGGAAAAAAACTGTTAAGTGTTTTTTTCAGGGGGGAGATTTCACAGTTGCACACAGCATAATGTAGCACCCTCTGTTTGTCATATTTGTGTTTTTTCACATTTCACAAAATCCCGACACTTTTGTTGCTGTGATGGACTGAATGAGTGGAACATTTTAATAAAACACAATGAATTAAAGATGACTTTGTTCCTCACTGCTTTATGGTGAAACTGGATTTATATAATCTCATCAGTGTGCAACAAGAGAGGTTGGTTGTTGATGCATTTCAGTGTTTCCATCTAGTGGTAGAATTTCAGACATCTTACTGTGGGTTTAATACAAATGACTACAAAGTGTTTCCCTAGAAAGACCTCATGAATAATACATAACTTAAATCTGAACCCAGTGATGTGATTTGATTTATGTGAAAAATGGAGGACAAAAGAAGACTTTTTCAAAATGAAATAAATATATTATGAAAGATTACAACAAAAAAATCAATAAATAAAAATTTCACACCAAAAGTTAACTGGTTCAATTGTGGCCAGAACTCCTCCAGTCAAGTTTCATGTAAATCTGTTGAACAGTTTTTGTGTAATCTTGGTGACAAACCAACAAAACAAAAAACACAGAAGCTCTGATGCTTGTTTCACTCCTGCAAAGACTTTTTGGACAACAAATAATTATTTGGCTGTTACATCAGAATTTAATGTGGAGTTTATGAACAAAAGTATACAAATTTAGTATCACAAAGGTTTCTTGAATCAGGATCATGAACTATAAACTGTGAACAGTGAAGTGTGGAGGTCGAGCTTCAGCTGCTGAAGGTTTCACCACATTGATTCATGTGAGGACGAGTTTGGGCTGCGAGCAAAGAACCACGAGAAGCAGAATTTAAGGTCGACGGCTGAAATGATGTTTTCATGCTTGTAAATGTTTGTCACACTGCTGCCTTCAGACTGGGAGGTTGTGGGATTGATCCTCTGACAAACTTTATGTTGTAAAAACCAAATTATAGCTCTCCTGCACATTTATTGGTGTTATATATACTGTGAAGTGAGTTTATTGTGTAGTGAAATAGCTCAGTAAGATGAGATGCTGCTGTTGTTCTTCTGAGGTTGAGGGATCAAATCCCAGCTGGTTCATCAGGGTGTTCTGAGCTTTATAGCATTTTTTGGGCCTTTTTGAGAGAACAAATCAGTAAAATCCTCAGCTTCACCAGGACTTGAACTCACAACCTCAGAACTGCTGCTCAGTCTTCTAACTCACTGAGCTATTTGCTCTGAGATATTTTGCCTTCATTAGAGATTTTCACTTCTTCTTTTTGATTTACAGACTCCAAAGTCAAAGGTTTGAGCGAGGATCAAACCCACATCATAAAAAACTGAAAGGAAATCCCAAATATCCTGAACTACCTGATCAGTGAGCCTTCTAATCTGTTTCTTGGAGGTTTTGAGTCTTTTTCTGGGTGTTCAGCTTCAAAGTATTGAGTCTCACATCCTCAGCACACCTTTCAGAAACAGGTGTGCATCAGATCAGAAGTGTTGAGGATGTGAGATTCTATTCTCAGGGATCAATCCCCAGCTGATCTGTGGGGATGTTTTCAGTTTTAAAGCATTTTAAGGCCTCTTTGATGGACACCTCAGCAAAAATTAAGGCTTCACTGGGGATTGAACTCACAACCTCAGGAACTTCTGCTCTGCCTGCTTACCAACTGAGCTATTCAGCCTGACATATCTCACCTTCATTAAGGGTTTTCATTTCTTCTTTTTGATAACAGACTCCAAAGTCAGTCAAACCCACATCATGAAAAACTACAAGGAATTCCCAAATATCCTGAACTACCTGATCAGTGAGTCCTCTGATGTGTTTCTTGGAAGTTTTGAGTCTTTTTCTCGGTGGTCAGCTTCAAAAGTAAGAATCTCACATCCTCAGCACTTCAGATCCTCAGCACACCTGTTTCTAATCTGTTTCTAATCTGTTTCCTTTAGAAACAAAAAGGTTTCCACCTTTTAGAAACAGGTGAGCATCATCAAAGATTCTATAGTCTTAGGGTTGTCTTTTCTGAGAGAAAACCCAAAGACTACACAATCTTTGATGATGCTCACCTGTTTCTGAAAGGTGGAAACAGCAGCATTCAAAACTGACCGTGTGTTTATTGTGTTTGTGTTGTTGATCCTGGAGAAACATAATGTCATTTTTGTTGTACTACTTTTGTTGGTACAACTAAATGACAATAAAGCTTTGAAATCTATAAAGAAAGAAAATCAGATTTGATTTCTTAAACCTACAACCTCAGGACTGCTGACCAGGCCTTTATCAGCCTGAGCAACTGGAGCAGACTGATGCTCTTTGTTTCTGTCACATTTCACTCTTTTGAACAGAAACACTTGAAAATCAATCAAGAATTGAACCCACGACCTCATAACTTCCAGCCCTTGTTCATGCTGCTGCCAGCCAGCTGCATAAACCACCACACTACAAAGTCCACTTCACATTGGGATCACTTCTCTGGACGCCTTTGATTTTCAACTTTTCAGTCTGAATATTATAATAATTGCACCCAAACAAGATTATCTTTCTGTTGCCAGACAGTAAAAAACAACGAAGAAGAAGTTGAGGAAGAAGAGGCGGGACAAGAGAGAATTCAGATTTATGTGTTGGTGTTTTATTTTAATACATTTGTTACATTTAAACTGCATCAATGTGAAGATATCTCAACTATTTGACATTTACTGACAGAGAAAAACAACATGATGAGGACACAAGTAGACTTTTATATTGAGCTACTTTAGCAGAGGAAAAACATTTCAGTGATGCTGTGCGACATCTTTCAGTCTGATTATAAACTCGTCAGCTGATCGTTTCACAAACAAAGTCAGATTGAAACAAAAAGGAACAATTTGTACAACTTTTCTCACAGCTGTTTAGTTTGACGGACCAGATTCAAATCCAACAAACGTCCTGAAAATACAGCCGGACTTCAACAGCCACAGAACACTGAGAGAAACACAATGATTGTCATTAAAATGTGTTTTCTTCTCATAGAATAATCAGACAGAAATGAAGAGATGTTGTGCAGTTTGTGACTCTGTCACTACGGACAGAATTACATGTGTTAACCAACAGTATCAAACTTTTAGTTTCATCATTAGAAACACATGAAACAAGTCAGAGTGTTTCAGGTGGAGTGTCGAGTACATTTGATCAGATTTTACTGTCCATTTACAACTTTGTTCACAATGATTCTTTACAATTAAAGCTGCAGACGAGTCAATGTTTTCTGTTTCTTACATTTCACTAATAGTTGTGGATTTTATTGGAACAAGAGCCATAATTCAAAACAACACATGACAGAAAGTACAAGTCAACGCAATTTAATCCACAATTTAATGGAAGAAGTTTCAAATGTAAATGAAGAATCTTTTCAATCAGTTTGAATCATTTTGTACAAAGTTGAGTGATGAATTTATTCCAAGAAGCTGAAAGATTGATGTGACTGTGATCCTGTACAGACTCAACTGTTCAGCACTGACAATGTTTCTGTGACAGGAGGAGACTCTGCACACTAAACACCACACAGACTCACTGAGGAACCAGAACGGGACCAGAAGAACCCAAATCCAGGATAAAGAGGTTCAGTGAATGTGGTGTTGAAGGTGTGGAGGTGGATCAGTGAGTCAGAGGAGACTCTGTAGAAGGACAGAGTGCCAGCAGGACAGTCCACATACACTGCTACTCTACCAGAGGAGGAGGAGGAGGAGGAGGAGAAGTCTGTTTGTCTGTTATTGTGCCTGACAAAGTAACGACCATCATCAGAGCACCACAGACTCCAGGACTGATCATTCCATCCAAACACACAGTCGTCTCTGTCTCCTCTCCTTGTGATGCTTCTGTAACTCACTGATATATAAACATTTCCTCTCCACTCGACCTCCCAGTAACAGCGACCTGTCAGACCAGTTCTACACAGCAGCTGATCACACCTGTACTCAAACCTCTCTGGATGATCAGGATATGACTGATCCTCCTTCACATATGTCATCTTCCTGTTGTTGTCAGACAGTTTGATGTTTCTGCTGACTGTGTTTGTGTCGACTGTGAGCTCACAGGAATCTGATGGAGAGAAAAAGACACAACACAGCTGCAGTTATTAATGTGTCATCAGTGTGATGATGACATCACAGATGTGAATGAGTGATGTCACAGTGTTTTGATGAATGACAGTAAAAAGACACTCACACTTCCTCAGACCTGGTGTCAACCATCGGACTCCAGCAGGCTCCACCCTGAAAGGAGGAGGGGGGTCAGAGCAGCACATCCTCTTTCAGCATGCAAACATGGACATGACATGACTCTCATACACAGAAACACAATCTGTCCATCAGGCTGCTTCTCCCTGTTCTCCCTGAACCTCTTCACCTCTGCCACTCTCCTCACACACTGAGAGTGAGCCACAGGATGTTGGTGTGTGTGAAAGAGGACAACAACATCTGAGAACACACACAAACCTCCTGTTGGATTTATCACTTCATCTTTATTTTATTGGATGTTGTTGCTGTTTCCTGTGGGCGACCTTACGCTTGCTGTTTGATCCAATGGCAACTTGTGACCATGTTTCTATATTATAGGACTTTTGGATTTGGACGTCAGAACTTTTGAGGTCCGATTCCTGTTTGAAGCTTGGAGGGCTTTTCTGAATCTCAGCTGCACAGTCTGCTTTTTGTTCTTGCTGTGTTTCTGCTGCTTTGTTTTACTGTGCAAAGAAACAAATACAGTTTATACGTAATAAATCAATCAGAAAACATTGGACGTTGGTTCCCGACCTCTGCCACAGAACCAAGTGTCAGAGACTCCCAGACTGTTTCCCTCCAGAACCTCACAAGTGCCACTGAACCTGTTTGTGATAGAAACAGTTTCATGTTTTCATGTGTTGACATGTTCATGTGACTATAGTTTGGTGCTGGATTGATATCTGATGAATATTACAGCAGTAATAGTTGGTTCATTAGATTTTGATTTTAACCTTTGTGGGATTTTGGGGGGGCTAAACTTTACATTTTTGGAAAGGTTATTGTATTATTATATAAGGAGACAGAATGTTTGCATTTGCTCAGATATCTATATGGCGGCCATATTGAATTTGAAAAATGGCCGCCGTAAAATTTAGATCTGTAATATCTGGACTTCTGAATAAGATAGAGGTGGCTGTGGCTCAGTGGGTAGAGCAGGTCGTCTAGTGATCGGAAGGTCACCAGTTTGAATCCCGGCTCCCCTTTCTGTTTTTGACTGAAGATCCTGATGAGCAGTTGGCGCCTTGCATGGCAGCCTCCGTCATCAGTGTGTGAATGTGGCTTTGAGCTTGATGAACCGCTCATCCAAACTACTCCACACTTTGTTAGACTGGAAAAGCGCTATAAAAATGCAAACCATTTAAGCCTACCATTTGATTTTTACTGCTAAACCCACTGTAAGGAATCCAATGGCGCGAGTTACACTTCACCATATTAACCCTTCGATGCAGGAGCAGGTAAAAAATGACACACTGAGGTTGTTTTCTTGTAATATCTTTGCTATGAAAAGTTCCCATTTCATATTCCAGCTGTTCTTCAAAAAATAAACATTTTCTATATCACTCATTAAAACATTTAATATTTATTGTGGGAATGATTCCAAAGACATGCACATTGCAAACCTACTAGAATGGCTGGAATGGAGAGTGATCCAGTAGTTCCTGCTGAAAGATTTTATTTGCAATGATGTTTCGAGCCAGATTTATCCACAATTTAAGGGTAATTGATCAACTAACAAAGAACAGGTGAGTTCTCTTCTTAAAATCGCTTTAGGTTCAGCTCTAGTTCTAGTTGAGGAAATTGTCATTACTGTGCAAAAAATAGCTAATGTTAGCTTACGTTTGCTAAAGTTAGCTCGAATTAGTTATTTTTTGCACATGAATGACTGATAGCTAACACTAGCTAACGTTAGCAAGCGCTAGATAACATTAGCTTGCGTTAGCTAGCAGTAACAAGACTTAAGGCCCCCACACACCGGCCCAACCATTGGACGTCTGAAGCATTTGGAGAGACTCGAACGAGGTCTGGAACATTTCTGTTCGGTGTGGTCAGCTGTGTTGGAAGGCTTCGGAGCCGTTTGGACGTTGTCTGCTCCGACTGGGCACGCGAAGTCTGAGGAGGAGGGCTGTCGAACGTCTGAGCCATTGGATTCTCTGATTGGCGGTGTTCTAGCGAATCAGCGCTGTGTGTGGGAGGTGCGGAACACCGTGTGCGCATTGGTTTTCTAAGCACTCCGTTCCGTCATTTCTTGTTTTCATGTTGTGGAGTACTGACATGAGACTGGCTGTTATTCAGGACGAATTAATATGTGTTCGTTTGGTAATGCCTCGCTGCATGTTTAGTATGCAGCTGTCTTTATCTGAAATAGTTAAGTTTCGTTTTGATCGAAAGTAAAGAGAGTTGCGTGCATAAGCCTCTCGTTTACAACTCACAACACAAGCGCCAGCTGCTTATTGCATCTCGCGAAAGCGCAGAACGTACATGCTACTGTGGAGCTGGCAGCACGTCGAAAGCGGTGTGTTTCAGTGCAACTTTTGTGCCGAACGGGTCAGACAAGGTAAGGCATTTGGACGTCTGGGCGGTGTGTGGGGGGCTTTAGGATATGTTACATGTAAGCATTAGCGTTAGCTTGCATTAGCTAGCAGTAACTAGTATTAGAATATGATTCAAATCAAGTTGGAAATGATGTTTGGCAAGGAAATGATTTACTATGTTAGCTTGCGTCAGCTAATGTTGGCTAGCATTAGCTATTTTTGGCACAGGAATCACAGATAGCTAACACTAGCTAACGTTTGCTAGTGTTAGCGAACGTTAGCTTGCGTTAGCTAGCAGTAAGTAGATTTTGAATATAACACTAGTTAGCGCTAGCGTTAGCTAAAATTAGTTGGTGTTTTGGGACGCTAGCTAACATTAGCTCCTTTCGCTAGCAAGCTTTAGCATACATTAGCTAGCTCCTTGCCAAAATTAATTTCCAACTTGATTTGAATCATATTCTAAGACTAGTTACTGCTAGCATTAGCTAAGATTAGCTAGCAGTAACTAGTCCCAGAAAATGAGCGTTAGCTAGCGTCAGCTAACGTTAGGTAGCAGTAACTAGACTTAGAATATGATACAAGTTAGCGTTAGCTCACATTAGCTAACTTGGAAATTTCCTTTCCAAACATAATTTCAGACTTGATTTGAATCATATTCCACCAGTAGTTAGTCTGAGAATATGAATTTGAATCATATTCCACCAGTAGTTAGTCTGAGAATATGATTCAAATCACGTTGGAAATGATGTTTGACAAGGAAATGATTGCTATGTTAGCTTGCGTTAGCTAATGTTAGCTGGCATTAGCTATTTTTTGCACAGGAATGACAGACAGCTAACACTAGCTAATGTTAGCTAGCGTTAGATAACGTTAGCGTGCATTAGCTAGCAGTAGCTAGACTTAGAATATGATACAAGAAAGCATCAGCGTTAGCTTGGGTTAGCTAGCAGTAACTAATATTAGAATATGATTAAAATAAAGTTGGAAATGATATTTGACAAAGAAATTATTTACTATGTTAGCTCACGTTAGCTAATGTTAGCTAGCATTAGCTATTTTTGGCACAGAATGACACTAGCTAACAATAGCTAGCGTTAGATAACGTTAGCTTGTGTTAGCTAGAAGTAACTAGACTTGGAATATGATACAAGTAAGCGTCAGCGTTAGCTTGTGTTAGCTAGCAGTAACTAATATTAGAATATGATTCAAATAAAGTTGGAAATGATGGTTGACAAAGAAATGATTTACTATGTTAGCTCGCGTTAGCAAATGTTAGCTAGCATTAGCTATTTTTGGCACAGAATGACACTAGCTAACATTAGCTTGCGTTAAATAACATTAACTTGCGTTAGCTAGCAGTAACTAGACTTAGAATATGATACAAGTTAGCGGTAGCGTTAGCTAACGTTAGTTGGTGTTAGCTTGCATTACCTAGCATTAGCTCCTCTCGCTAGCTAGCTTTAGCTAACATTAGTTAGCTTGACATTTCCTTGCCAAAATTCATTTCCAACTTCATTAACTAACATTAGCTAGCAGTAACTAGACTTAGAATATAGCTATTGTTAGCTTGCGTTAGCTAATGTTTAATGTTTGTTTAATGTTTAATGTTTATTTTTGAAATGGACATAGCAATTACATTGGACAAACCAGATGCATTGTTTGAGTGTTTTAGCACAAGTGCTAATTCGCAACACTTGTCCATTGGCAGCTTTTTAAAAGATAGGGCAATTTGAAAAAAGGGCAGTTTAAATAACAAGAATGGAAAAAGTAAAGGGCAGACAAAGATAGGAAAAAAGAAGAAAAACAAAACAAAAAACAAAAAAACAAAAAAAAACAAAAAAAAAACAGAAACAGCAAAACAGCAACAAAACAATGGGAGAAAGAAGTCAAAGAAATACAAACAATTTTCAGATAGGGACCATAAAAAGGCAGCAGAACAAAGGCAATATGAGCTAGCGTTACCAATTTTTTGTGCAGGAATGACAGATAGCTAACACTAGCTAATGTAAGCTGGCGTTAGCTAACATTGGCTAATGCTAGCTTAGTAACTAGACCTAGAATATGATAGCTAACGTTAGTAAGCGTTAGCTTGGGTTAATTAGCATTAGCCTGCGCTAGCGAGCTCGGCATTTCCTTGCCAAACATAACTTCCGTCTTGATTTGAATCATATTTTTAGACTAGCTAATGCTAGCAGTAAGCTAACGCTAGCAGTAACTAGTCTGAGAATATGATTCAGATCAAGTTGGAAATGATGTTTGGCATGGAAATGATTGCTATGTTAGCTTGCATTAGCTAATGTTAGCTGGCATTATCCATTTTTTGCACAGGAATGACAGATAGCTAACGTTGAATCAAGGACAACTTTCAGAATTGGGTCATGTTCGCTAATGCTAGCTAACGTTACCTAGCGCTACCTAGCGCTAGTCTTGGTTTAGCAAGGCATTGTTTGGATGTGACTGTATTTGTGGCTCTGATGGTGTTGTAATGTGCTTGTAGAGAGGAAAATGCCAGGCGGAGAGGGAATAAAAGAAAGAGATCACCTGCAGGAGGGACTGAAGCAAGTGAAGATTTAACATATTAACCAATAAAAAGACACTTTTTATTATATAAATTGAACATTCCAACAGTATGTATAAGTAAATTGTTAAAATTCTTTGATAATCATTGTTCCTTTTTCTGTTTTTGAAGATAGAATCTTATAATACCAAGGTGGCTGTTAGTTTTTAGAACTATAAGGTTCTATCTACAATTGACCTGTTTCAAAAACCCTAATTTACAATTCATGTAGAATTGTGATATCTCAGATGTAGAATACATTTATGGTGTATGTAACTCTGCTGCTATAAAGAAATGTGCTCCATGTTTCAGTTTTGTTATTTGCAATGCTAAAACTTTAAACCTCAATATGTGAAACTGATGTGAACGCAGATGGACCTTATTATTCTGAGGTAGCGATTAGGCTGCTACATGTAGCCTACATTCATAATTATTATGTTGACAGCATGTGTTAGCATGTATCATCAAATGACCCTTTGTAGTTAGATAACAACACCAGCTAGCTTGGTAACATTTTCTGTCTTTGCAGGTGTCAAGCATGAGTGATAAGTCACAAGGTAAAGAAGGAGTATGTCAAGCTGAGGAGTCCATTAACTGGAAGCATTTTCTGCCAGTCTGATGATAAAACAGGAGTCCTGATCCAACAGCCTCCATTATGCAAACTGATATTATATAATATAGTGACTTGGTGAAGGTTTCAAACCCAGAACCTGTCTCCACTGATCCGTAGTGTCTGTCCCTTTAGTCACTTATTGTTCAGTGTTTTAATGAGCGGCAGGATTTGTTTGTCAGAAGTCCTCCCACAGTTCAAAGCATGTGAGCAACATCGTGATGAAACTTTATCATCCAGCTGAGGCCGAACAATCAAAGATCAACATGAGCTGCAGACTCTTGATTATGTCTAGGACCGCCCCTCGACTATCAGTGAGTGGGCCCTGATAAAAAACATATTTTATCTTTAAGTGTTGTCACTTCCCCGCTGATGAGCAAATGCAACACAACATCATGTCAAGACTGGTGGGACAGAATTGTAACTGGTACATTTACAGACCAACACTTGCTAGATAACATTTAATCACATTTATCTATGTGTGAAACTGCTGCTCCACATAAACACACACATCATTAGTGATGCAGCAGCTGTCTGTGACTCTGACTCCTCCTCATCACCCTTTGTCTCAGAGTGCAGGATTTCATAATCATAGGGAGGCCTGCTGTAAAAAGCCACTCAGGCTGTTACACAACTGCACTGTGAGGACAAAACAAGCTTTTCCCTTACAGCAGAAGGACTGTTTGCTTTCATCACATCTGGGTAATGAAAGCAGAGTGAGCGCACAGCATCATTTCTGGATGCCCAGCGCGTCGGGCACAGCCGTTTAAGTGTTGGTCGCCCTGTCACTTTGAATTGTGACTCAACAAGTTGCCATCTTTTAAAACTACCACTGAAAGAAACATTATTTTTGTACAGTGTCATAGTATTCTTTTACTTTTGACACATTGTGGCATGCATCGTTCAGGACCAGGTTTAGATTGTGAGCAGCACAGTGAATATAGACGCATTTGGTTCCCTGTCAGCAACCCAGAGTATGCACCACTCATTATGGCTGCACCATTGTAACCGTGTCCTCTGCATATATTTAGAGATGTTCCCTTCTTCTCTAAAAGTCCAACAATCTCTTTCTCCAAACCAGACGTGCTTTGATGGTGGACTGCATGGAAACCCATGAAACTTTCATGTATTTTCACCTCTAATGGATTATCGTGTTCATCTTTCTGAATAGTGACATATTGGATCACCTGACTGAGTTGATCTACTTTAGAAATGTCTTAAGTTGTGTCCATTATTACAGAATAAAATTCTGCTTCATGGATTTCTTTCACTATTTCGTCTTTGTGCCATAATAGAGATCATTTCGTTTTGAATTTTTGGGCTTAAGTATTTTTTTTACTTTTACTAGTAATGAACCTCTGTAATACAGGGTCATACCGAACTTACCAGTTCTATAACGGACTAAAAGTTTCTGTTGTTTATTTCTCCCAATCTCCCAGTAGTGCAGTTACTGGATGCAAGTGTCAAGGTAACGTCAACAATTCTTGTCAATGCCTCTGACCAAAAGTTGACTTCATTTTTATATTCGGAGGAAATTTGCTCGTCGATTGTAAGATAGCATATCGTACATTACACAAGCTGCCATGTGAGAACGGGCATGTTCGTGTTCTCTGATCTTCCTGGATAGTCTTTGTCGGTCATTAATTCCAGTGAGACTCACACTCAACTACAAGGCGGGTAAGTTGCGAGAAAGGCTCGATATCTTCTGCGGCACGAACGCGAGCATGCGGTCCGCCATTGTTGTTGTTATGGGACGTTGCGAGATGCGGCGATGGCGTCATTGTTTTGGAAAGTATGCGGATTCGCTGTCCACATGAAAACGGGAGGGCTGCGTTTCCGGATTTCTCCAAAAAAAAAAAGAGGGAAAAAAGAGTTTCTCCATGAGCACAGCGTTCATGCCGCAAATCAAGATATAATCATCGGCCACGGCCATCGGCGAATGTCATTTTTATTTGCCGATGGCCAATGGCAGTTAACGAGGCAAACATCGGCCGATACCGATGTTCAGCCGATGCATCGATGCATCCCTAGTATTAGTCGTTGTATAGGCAAATAAACAAACAACAACCACCCGGCCATTATTCATTGTATTATTACATTTGTGGGAAGTTATTACAATAAAGATTTTCATGTCCCCACAAATAAATCATTGCAAACGTAATAGTTATTACATGTGTAGGAAATAGCATGTTACGTTTGTAGTAGGCAGCGGCTCTTACGTTTGCGGAAAATGTATTACATTTGTGGGTTTATTACATTAAATGCTGCAGATTTGTATTTGTGGGTTTAATGTAACATGTTGTATTTTAAATGTAGGTTCGGATAATAGCTTACTGTTCATAATACCTTTATTTTGAAAACCGAAAGTAAATATGCTGTTTCTTCGCATTTACCATACTGCTGAGAATACTTATACACTCGAATTTAAGTGCGGCTGATTTGACCACGGAGCGTGACGGCCGGCTTGACCGCAGTTCCATGTCCATGTGTCACGGTAGATTACCCCGCCGTAGCCTACTGTTTGTTCTGCACAGCACCGTCCTGTAAATGAAAACATCCGGTCTCAGAATATGAAAAAACAGGCCTTTTTTCCGTTTCTGTTTTCGAGTGATTTTATTTTTTGTTATATGAAATAGAAAATGAAAATCAAATCATTTTTTAAATTTCGCTCAACCCCTTTTGACCATGAAAAAGAAAATAGCCTTGTATTGCATTTTTAATTTTTGTATTTTAAAACGAAAATCAAATAACCACTCGTTTTTTGTTTTTTAATACCCGTTTCTGACAGGAAAATCGAATGACCAAAAGATACACGGACCAATATTGTATAGTGTAACTGTAATATCCAAATTATTATTTTTTACTTTGTTTAAATATAGTCTTTCACTGTTAAAAGAAAGTTGCCAAGCTCAGCAGCCGGACTCATGTTAAGAGGCATTGTTGGTGACGAGAACCAGATCGTGTTCCTCTGTTCTCCACTCGTCTGCCATTGCTTTGAGAAACTCACACATATTTGCGCTTGTGTGGCTATCATCCATAGCTCTCGCCTGAAGTACGTAGGACATTAGCTTCCATTAACTGCTGACATAATGAGCTGTAACGGTCACGTATGAGACTGTAGCTCTGGATGTCCAGGCATTGCAGGTTATTGATACCCTGTGAGCAGAGTTGAGGGACTCTTGCATGGAAAGCTTTGTCTCCTTGTAAAGATTGGGAATCAATTTAAGTGTCAAAAAGCTCCGGGATGGAATAACATATCTTGGCTCCAAACTGTGGAACATGTAGCAGAAGCCAGTAAGAGGAGGACACCAGTTTGTATTACAATCAATTTAAAAAAATATATGTATATATTTTTTTTTTAAAAATCGATCTTTGAAAATGTAATAATCGATTCATAATCGGCAATATTATAATCGCGATTAATCGATTATCGATTTTTTTCACCACCCCTACTTTCTACGTCTTCCTGGCCGGCTGTGTGACTATAACAGTTCAGAAAAAAAGTTGTTAACCAACATGCCGGTGAATATTTTTATTATAGCTTGTTTTTTTATTTAGGAAACCTATCCTGTATTTATGACTCTTGTGTGGCAGGCAGTATGTCTGTAGGCTATAGCCGTTTTTGTACCTTATCATAAAAATGAATTTTCCGTAGGTTAGGCTATACGAAAGCCATAACGTTATATAATTCTGATTCTGAAAAAAAGACTCAGCATAACTAACTTCACACACTTAGGCTGTTTATCTTGCTAACACTGTCGGTAACTTTAGCATCCTAGTGAACACTGTCGGCTATATGAGACTGCTCACCTGTCATACTGCATCCTTCACGTCTGACAGGATTGACTATCTTCTTTGAAACGTTGTTACTGATATGGCAATCTGTACATTTACTGTACTTAATGTTTGTTTCTGCAAATACAAAGTATTGTTTGTGCAATGTTGAGCAATTTCAATGCACTACCTCTTTATTTGGATTCATAAAAACTATTTGTAACTTAAAAAAACTACTTTAAACTATAAATGAAGACTTTTAATGTTTTTGACTTATATGTAGTCGGCTTTGTAATCATTGGTAAAGCAAACGTATCCGTCCATATTCAAAGATATTTGAATGTAAACTTTCAGTTTATATCTCTGTTGATCTTCATTTGTAGAGCCAAGATCATTTCATTTATTGAACCCTCCTGCATGTAACTTTTCCCTGTAGCCGTTACATTTGGTATTGCTATGTAAGTTGACCAGAAAATAACAAGATGTGGCAATTGTCTTGCTTCTTCAGTAATTTTCCCATTGAACAGGTCACCTCAGTCATCATCAGAACAGTTGCCCCCCCTGAGAAATTTGTCAGGAGCCGCCACTGTTCAGTGATCAAATAAATGTATGTGTCACAGAAATCTTTTGAATTTGAGGTTCAGTATTTTCTGATCAGACATCTGACACAGAGGGTCTATTGTTATTATTAATATCAAAAATCAGCAGTGACGTGGTGGAAATAAGATCTAATGTTAATCACTGCATGAAAAGTGGGATTTTCGTCAGTATGCGGCACTGTAGATTGCTGTGGAATTTCAGGTTTGCGACAATTCACGGCAATTTGCAGGCAACACTGAAAACTGACGTAAATTGTCGGAAACTGACGTGGGCCTTGCTTGGCAGTTGTCCCCCCATGACCCCCCTCCCCCTGATTCTAGGGGAGGCTTTAACATGTAAATGAAAATGCTGGGAGCTATACAAATGCAAATCAGGGTAGCAGGGGGAGTTTTACCCCAGGTGACATTTTCCTAAAAGGTATTAACTTCATTTTAAGAAAATCTCTGGTATAAATAGATGAGGCTCAGTATATCCTAATTATAGACTCTTACATTTTAGCTTGAATTGATTTATTTAATTAAAATATGCTAGATTAATTACTGTGTATGTCATTAGCAATGGCCAATGTTATGTAAAAAGATTATTTATTCCTTTTTTTCTCTCTCCTGAGACCAAGTTAAAGATAAAGTGCCAGTTGTTAAGTTAAAAATGTGCATGACATATGAGATAAATAAGATATTGAAATATATAAATAATTTCTGTTTAGAATGTGTGACATTAAAATATAATTTCATGGGTTCTGAATGTTTAAAAGAAGTTAAAGTAATTCTTATTTCGTGTGAGAGTTCATGACCTCTAAGAGTTTTTACACTTCCGGGTTGACCGGAGCGTCACTGCCGAGGAAGAAGGAGCAGGGAGTTAATGGCGTAGAGCAGCTAACAGTGGGCTGTGTGTGTCCGTCAGTGTCGTGTTTTATTACTAACGGACTGTGAACTGTTGTCGGACGACGTGCTGTGAGTGTGTGAGTTGGACTCTCCATCGCAGTCGAAGTGTTTGCATTTTATTGGACACGAAGCAAGTTCGGCTAAGCTAGCTAGCAGGAGCTAAGCTAGGCTAGCAGGAGCTCGGTTAGCGGCCCGGCCTTGTCGAGAGGAGGCCTGTGTTGACGGGAGGAGCTTTGCCGGGTCGCCGCGGAGAGTGTAGCCGACGGATGTCGTTTCGCTGCCGCAGAGGGACACGGAGGTTCATCGCTACGAGCATTTTGTTTTCACAGACTAACCTCGCATCAGAACGAGGCGCATTAGCTCGGAGCTATGTCTGCAAGTCCAGATTTACATGATGCTGATGCTGTAAGTAACGTTTACTGTTTTCTCCTTCATGGTTTAATTTTACAGTGACTTACGTTTTCTCTATTCATACCACTTTTCATTTAATTGTTTTCCAGCTGCCTGTAAGACATTACGAGACTGCTCACAGGAGCCTCAGGTACAAACAACCAGATCTTCCATCGCAGGCTGAAGCTGTGAGGAGTTCAGCTCGGAGTCGTTCGAGAACAAAGAGGGTAAGACTTGTTAGATTAGATCTGTTTTTGGTCAATGTGACTATTATTCGAGTGCATTAATAGATGTCTTGCGTCCATACGCAGTGCATCGCGCAGTACTGATCGTCTTTATTGATTGTTTTTACAGAGAGCTAGCTGAGGATGAGGTGGAGCTTTGAAAGTGCGCCGCCATGGACCTGATGTCTGAGGGGGAAGACGGCACAAGACGGCGGGTGTCTGGATGGAGCCGGGAGCTCACCGAGCTCTGTGCCGCGCTGCAGTCGAGATTATAGTGGCGATTCCGAAGTGCAGAGCGACAAACGACGTCTGCAAAATGGACCGAATTCAGACAGAGGGCCGGCAGTTACCTCCAGCTCCGAGGCGGCAGACAGACACTTCACGGTGCTGCAGGATTTTAGGCTTCTAGTGAGCTTCCTGTTGTTGTGTGGGAAGATTATATTTTGTACATAGTTGTGATGTGTTTGTGTTAATAAAGCTCTTTCTTTGAATAAACAACACCTTCCTGGCATTTTCCTTTCCTCAATAAATTCATTCATGTCTTTGATGAATATTATATATTATATGAATATATTTGATAAATAGAAAGTAAGTAAATAAAATTATATATATGGGGTGGGGTTTACGTTTATAATGACTCAGGTAGACCAATAGTGACAGATCTGACAGATCTGCCAGCCAATCACGAATGATTTTTCGTGTTTAAAAGTAGTGGTTTCATCCAATACTGAGGGAGGATATTCAAGCCAGCCCACACATTCTGTGACCAGGCGTGGTTTCGCTGCTATTCATATGCAAATTAGAGCCGTTCGCACCTCTGGGAGCTCCACTGACGTCATGGTTCGTTTCCGACAATTTGTGGCACAGTGAACGCGGCGTTTGCACGCTGTAAATTGCCGTTAATTGCCGAAAATTAGGGAGATTTTCGGGCGTTTACGGGGACGAAAATCCCACTTTTCATGCAGTGAATGTTCTGATTACCCTCTTTAATCACTGTGGAGGGTGAAGTAGTTTGGATGAGCGGTTCATCAAGCAGTAAAACCAGAGGCCAAGAAATCAGACAGGCACATTTTGAACAGGCACTAAACTAGTCTGAAGAAAGAGGTGTAACTTTAGTGTTTGTGCCAAAACCCTCCTAGTCACTGAGCTTCATCTCTTTATCTTATCTTCCTCTCTTCACTTGTATCTACTGGCTTGGTGCCATGCTGCCCTTCTCCTGAACTGAACTGAACATCTGGAGGTGGAGTAAGCGAAGCAGACCTCCTGACACTGAACCATCTACAATCCAGATACAGAGTCTCACACTGACTGTCTGTGGCTGCAGCAGGACTCTTCATACCTGAGAGTGTCCAGTCTCCAGCCTGGATCCTCCAGTCGAGCGGACAGCTGCTTCACTCCTGAGTCTCCTGGATGATTGTAGCTCAGGTCCAGCTCTCTCAGATGGGAGGGGTTGGAGTCCAGAGCTGAGGCCAGAGAAGTACAGCCTTCCTCTGTGATCAGACAGCCCGACAGCCTGCAGACACACAAAACAACACACATCAGCTGAGGGTCCTCATGATTCAGCACACATCTGTGTTTAAGGGTTTAACGTTCATTATATTCATCTTCTTATTTTTCACTAATTAATTAATCAGCACTAATGCAGAGTATAACTGAAGCTGATGGAAATGCCATTAGTTTTGCAAATATTTGTTCATGAACCAACATATTGTACAGACTAAAATGATGAACTGATGATGGAGCTAGAAGAAAAGTCAGAGGATCACCAAAGTAATTACAGTTCATCAGTCAGTATTAAACAGAATAGACTGACTGACCCACATTTTATATATATATATATATATATATATATATATATATATATATATATATATATATATATATATGAATTAGTGGTGTCATTGGTTTTGTATTGTTACTTTAATGGGTGAAGGATCTGTTAAGTTGTCAGACTGTGAACACTATCAGAACATCACACTCCTGTTCACACAGATGTCATCTCACCTCTGTTGGAGGATCAGAGGCGGAATGAAACCGTCCCTCCATTCTCCTCCGTCCCTCGTGATCTTCTGACATATGATATACATTCTTTTTACTATGTCTGGTCAAGACCAGCTCCAACTGTACATGAGTATTTCTTAGATGAAATAATGAAATAAATCATGAATCCTGACCTCAGAGTCTCAAGGACACAGTGTGGACTCTTCAGTTCAGCAGAAAGTCTCTTCACTCCTGAATCCTGCAGGTTGTTGTTACTCAGGTCCAGCTCTCTCAGATGGGAGGGGTTGGAGTCCAGAGCTGAGGCCAGAGAAGTACAGCCTTCCTCTGTGATCAGACAGCCTGACAGCCTGCAGACACACAAAACAACACACATCAGCTGAGGGTCCTGATGATTCAGTGCACATCTGTGTTTAAGGGTTTAACGTTTATTATATTCATCATCTTATTTTTCACTAATTAATTAATCAGCATTAATGCAGAGTATAAATAAAGCTGATGGAAATGCCATTAGTTTTGCAAATATTTGTTCATGAACTGACATATTGTACAGATTAAAATGATGAACTGATGACGGAGCTAGAAGAAAAGTCAGAGGATCACCAAAGTAATGACAGTTCATCCTGAGGGGAGCGTGAATGTCTGAACCAAACCTCATGACAACCCATCCAGTGGTTGTTGAGATTAGTACATCGGGACCAAAGAGCAGAATAGACTGACAGACCCACATTCTATATAAAATGCATTCATGCTTCCATCAGGATGAAATGTAATTATTTTGGTAATATTCTGACATATGAGATATATTTATACATTTATTGTTTTACCCTCTCTGGTCAAGACCTGCTCCAATTGTACAGTTAGATGAAATAATGAAATAAAATGATGAATCCTGACCTGAGAGTTTCAAGGACACAGTGTGGACTCTTCAGTTCAGCAGAAAGTCGCTTCACTCCTGAATCCTGCAGGTTGTTGTTACTCAGGTCCAGCTCTCTCAGACTAGAGGACTGGGAGTTGAGAACTGAGGACAGAGCTTCACAGCTTCTCTCTGAGAGGTTACAGCCACTCAGCCTGAACAGGAAATAATAAATAAGAACACGGTGAAATGTTGAGTTTTACTGAGACAGTATCAGTGTTTCAAACTACCCAACCTATTTTTAGTGTCATTTCCACATCTTCTTATGTTGTCTTGAATACACCAGCCATTTCAAAGAGATACTTTGTTAAATAACTACTGTGTTTACCAAAAACATATATACGTGTCAAATACATTTTAAATGAGATCAAATAAATGCAGTGTGAGTTTTGTCACATAAACTATGCTGGAATGTGGTCCAATAGTGTCTAAATACTTTTGGCACATGGTCTCTGTAAGTCCTACAAGCAAGTGAGTGTTTTAGCTGTGAATCAGTGAAATGATGAACTCAATCAGGATGTGTGTCTAAGTGTAACGCTGTCCATCGCACTGAAATGGATCATAGATCGACTGAAACACAGATGGAACATGTCACTTCACATGGTTTCTTGGCCCGCTGCTTTTTGTGGTTGTAAATAAAACATTGGGCTTAAATTTCCATTTCTCCCACCATTGTAGCAGTCCACAGGGAGAACCCACCGGAGTAGAACTGTCTTTGTGTTCAAGACCTCATGGTTTATAACTCAAGTCCTGAATACCAACAAGTTCCCATGTGGCTCAAAGGTGTACTGCAGATAAAAATCTTAAAATAAAGAATATGAAGGAAAGTCGGCTAATTTGTTTGGCGACCAAAAGAAAATCCTTTGACCCAGTCTCTGGGAATGACTGGTTTATATAATCTCTTGACTAACTGAATCGAGAATAAACATCCAGGTATCAAAGTCATATGATATCAAACATAAATGAGGTTTTTCATACTCAGTGTTCATGTTATGTAGGAGATGAATTAATGAGAATTACATAGAAAGAAAACAATTTGACAGCAGAATAATTGCTATTCAAAAACTCATATTAGAGAAGCTGTTTAAAGTGTGTGGATGTTTATAGAAATATATAAAGGAACAATGATCTGACCTCAAACGTTCCAGTTCACAGTGTGGACTCTCCAGTCCAGGTAACAGTAGCTTCACTCCTGAATCCTGCAGGTTGTTGTTACTCAGGTCCAGCTCTCTCAGACTAAAGGACTGGGAGCTGAGAAGTGAGGACAGAGCTTCACAGCTTCTCTCTGAGAGGTTACAGTCACTCAGTCTGGATGGAGAATAATGAGCAGAACAAGAAAATAATATTTCTATTTGGATCAATAACAGCACATTTACTGCATTCTGAAAGAAACTTCTCCACACTTACAGAGCTTTGTTGGAGGCTTTGACCACTGGCAGTAGCCTCAGAAGAGCCTCCTCTGAAGCAGAGTATTTCTTCAGGTCAAACACATCCAGATCTTTTTCTGATGACAGTAAGATGAAGACCAGAGCTGACCACTGAGCAGGAGACAGTTTCTCTGTGGAGAGACGTCCTGATCTCAGGTACTGTTGGATCTCCTCCACTAGAGAACGATCATCCAGTTCATTCAGACAGTGGAACAGATTGATGCTTCTCTCTGGAGACAGATTCTCTTCAAACTTCTTCTTGATGTAAGCGACTGTTTCTTGATTTGCCTGAGAGATACTTCCTGTCTGTGTCTGCAGACCGCGTAGGAGAGTTTGATTGGTCTGCAGTGAAAGACCCAGGAGGAAGCGGAGGAACAAGTCCAGGTGTCCATTTGGACTCTTTATGGCCTGGTCCACAGCAGTCTGGAAGTACTGTGTCAATGCAACTTTGTTTTGTCTTGCTTCAGACTCCTGGGAGTTGAAAAGATGTGTTGGTTTGGTTGGTTTTCTGAATAGTTTAGACCACCAGGATGTTGACTTCTCTTCTTCTGCCAGCAGATTGACTCCAGAGTTGATGAACGTCAGATGGACATGAAGAGCAGCCAGAAACTCCTGAACACTCAGATGGACGAAGCAGAACACCTTGTCCTGGTACAGTCCACTCTCCTCTTTAAAGATCTGTGTGAACACTCCTGAGTACTTTGAAGCTGCTGTGATATCGATGCCACACTCTGTCAGGTCTGATTCATAGAAGATCAGGTTTCCTTTCTGCAGCTGATCAAATGCCAGTTTTCCCAGAGACTCAATCATCTTCCTGCTCTCTGGAGTCCAGTGTGAATCTGTCTCAGACTTTCCATCATACTTGATGTTCTTCACTTTGGACTGAACCACCAGGAAGTGGATGTACATCTCAGTTAGGGTCTTGGGCAGCTCTCCTCCCTCTCTGGTCTTCAACACATCCTCCAAAACTGTAGCAGTGATCCAGCAGAAGACTGGGATGTGGCACATGATGTGGAGGCTTCTTGATGTCTTGATGTGGGCGATGATTCTGCCAGCCTGCTTCTGGTCTCTGAATCTCTTCCTGAAGTACTCCTCCTTCTGTGGGTCAGTGAACCCTCTGACCTCTGTCACCATGTCAACACACCCAGGAGGGATCTGATTGGCTGCTGCAGGTCGTGTGGTTATCCAGAGGCGAGCAGAGGGAAGCAGTTTCCCCCTGATGAGGTTTGTCAGCAGCACATCCACTGAGGTGGATTTTGTGGCATCAGTCAGGATTTTAGTGTTGTGGAAGTCCAGAGGAAGTCGACACTCATCCAGACCGTCAAAGATGAACACAACCTGGAACTCTTCAAAGCTGCAGATTTCTTTGGTTTCAGTGAAGAAGTGATGAACAAGTTCCACCAAGCTGAACTTTTCCTCTTTCAGCACATTCAGCTCTCTGAAAGTGAATGGAAATGTGAACTGTATGTCCTGGTTGGCTTTGTCTTCAGCCCAGTCCAGAGTGAACTTCTGTGTTAAGACTGTTTTCCCGATGCCAGCCACTCCCTTTGTCATCACTGTTCTGACTGGTTCGTCTCTTCCAGGTGAGGCTTTAAAGATGTCTTCTTGTCTGATTGTTGTTTCTGGTCTGTGTGGTTTCCTGGATGCTGTTTCAATCTGTCTGACCTCATGTTCATCATTGACCTCTGCAGTCCCTCCCTCTGTGATGTAGAGCTCTGTGTAGATCTGATTCAGAAGGGTTGGGTTTCCTGCTTTAGCGATCCCCTCAAACACACACTGGAACTTCTTCTTCAGGTTAAATTTAAGATTACGCTGACAAACTCCAGAATGACTTTCTGAATGAACACACAACAAAGATCATCACGGTTGGCAGTTCATGTGTCAGGATGAGCCTGTTTTTTATTTACATTTGTTTTATCTGTTATTTGTTTAACAAACTTCTGACAGCAGAGAACGAGTATCTGCAGCATTCATTACAAAAAAACAAATTAAGGATTAGATTCTTAAAGGTTGGGATGCTGATAAAAGTGTAAAAAATACGGTATTTAATCATTTGTAAATGAACTGTGTTTTATTGACTCTGTCCTGACTAGAAACACGTTGCTGGCATCAAATACAGAATAAGCTGGGACTTACAAAAAACATTGACCTGACCTGCATGCAGCTGGGTAATACAGCCAAAAATATTATCAGAATTGAAATGTAGAGGATGTCACCATTCACCAAATCCACGCTTCAATTTTCCATTTAAACATTTTTCAGCACTCACGGCTGTGATATTGTCAGATTTAGACTTTTATGCCCTGACAGCTGTTATTTATATTTTTATGAGGTGCACTTGAACCCACTCTGACGTCCCTGTCCACAAACATTACTTTTGCCATACAAAGTGCTGTCGATTACAGAGTTTAAGACGTGCACCTGAATGCAACCTGAGTCTCTAGACCAGTGGTTCTCAACCGGTGGGGCCCGCCCCCCTGGGGGGGCGCGGACACAAAAAATCACGAAAATTCCCCCCATGTCGAAAAGCAAGTGGTTGGACTATTATAACACACAAACAAATCATCCTTCTGGCGACTTTTTTTTTTTTGTCAAAAGCGACTAGCGACAAATCTAGCGACTTTTACTGGTGTTATTGGAGACTTTTGTGGTGTTTGGAGACTCTGACACTCTGCAGTTACTGTGCTCAACGAGCAGCGGGTGCTGCCGTGAGTCCCTCCACCGTCCAAAAGCACTCACAGGTGGTCAGTCTCTCAGTAGCCTCGCGCAGCAGTCCCAGCCTGCAGTCAGAGCAGAGAGGAGACACACAGCACTCCGCATCCAGGCTGCAATTGAATCGCGGATGCGCATGGCCGCCGCCGTTCCCGCCCTGGCTTACAGAGCGGGGTGTAAATGTACCGTATATTACCAAATAATAGACAGGTATTAATTAACAGCAGGATCGGCGGTTATTTTGATAAATAACCGCCGATTCCAAATAAATGCTGATCTAATTTATTTATTTATTTTAAATCAAGGAAGAAGACGTGACCACTGACACTGCACGTTTTTCTTCTTCGCCTTGTTCACATATTGTTCTTGCTTTCTGTCAGTCAATATCACACTGATGATCGCCATGGCTCCGGTGCAGCAAAAAAATAAAAAGTACGACTTGAAATTCAAACTTTCTGTCGTAAGATATGCAGAGGAAAACTCGGGAGAAGCAGCTGCTAGACGTTTCTCTTTCTGCAGACACAGCGGAGAGGTGACGAGATGTGACTCACCATGACTGACAGGCATCAAGGCCACTCAGCGTTACCTTACCAACCTGCCCCCAGATATTTCATCAACTGCAGTTAACCAGCTTTGGGGGGGCCCAGCTTGCAAAAGGTTGAGAACCCCTGCTCTAGACTATCACCCCCTCAACAACAGCAGCTTTACCTTCAGTCTGAGAGGAGGACGCTCCTCTGTTCTCTGGAGCTCCTCCAGCACCTTTAACATCCACTGACACTGACAGAAAAAGAGACATTATGTCATATTGTTTCAGTTTGACTTCTTATTTGTTACATAAATGTATCGTGTTACATACTGTAGGTTATATAGTTTATTCTTGGACAGTTGATTAGCTAGAACTAGTGCAGTGCCCGTAGGAAATATGTGTTCCTATAGAAAAGTGGGAGGTTAAGACGCATTTTCATTGATGGACAAATGAGGCTGTGTTTGAAGGTGGAACGTCGGGGATATTTAGGTTTGTTGTGAGATCCGATATTCCAGGGAATAATTGGCCGTTTGTGACTATTTTTGATTTTGCCATTATATTTCACCTTAAAACTATTTACTTGGTGTGATTATTTTCAGCACAACCTCACATGTGTGACTGTACAGTTATTTTTTCATTTTGACATATTGTACTAACACAATGGACCTAAAATCACCAAAAAACATAAAATCCGAGTAGAAAAAGTTAGATTTTTTTACTGTGAAAACCACAAATATGTTTAACAAACCATTTTTTAGTACTTATAATGCAAATATAAATTGTTGTTTGCTGAATAAGTGCATACATTATAAAAATTTACAAAGTTCTGTGTAACTATTTACCTTTAAATGCAGGCAATGCTCAGGTCTGCCTGAGCTCCTTCCAGCTGAATGAAGAGCTGCACTGCCTGCTGCACATTAAGCTTCTCATTGTTTTGACTCATAAAACAAAAAACCGACTCCACTACACACTAAACCAAACACTACATAACACACTAACTATACTCTCCAAACACGCTAAATGTCACAAATCTCTCAGTTCTCAATATCGCTGTCTGTATGCTCCACATTCAGCTTCTTCTGTTTTGACTCATTAAACAAAAAACCGACTCCACTACACACTAAACAGACGACACCAAACACTACATAACACACTAACTATACACTCCAAACACGCTAAATGTCAATATCGCTGTCTGTACACCGACCGTCGTTGCCTGTCAATCATCCTCCGACGTCCCTCCCACAACTTCCTGTTCCTCTACAACCAAACTTGCTGCTTGAACACTTTCGTGGCAAAAGCCCATTTTTACCGTTTCTTCTGCACCAGACACAAAGCAAACGTGACGGCAATGTTCGCGAAAAAGCAATGTCTCCCGGTCCAGCTCACGCTGCCGCAGGTATAACTTACATCCACTTGTTTCTTAATGTGTGTCATTGGCTCTGCAGTAATTGGCTCTAATGCACACCACTAAACCAAACGGCAGCCATGTTGAAACTCTCAGGTCAGTCTGATCCTGATCCGCAGAGATATTTGAGCCACAGACAGACAGACAGACAGAGATTCCTTGCTTTTATAGAGAGATGTGATCTCCACCAATTCATCTTCATTTTTAGATACAATTATTCTGGACTGTGGTTGTTAAAAAAGTCTGAATGAAATCATTCAAACTATGAAACTATAAAGACTGAGATCAACTATAAAGACGAGTGAGTAGATCTGCAGCACAGAAACATTTCAACTCCTATTGATAAATCACTGAAATGTGACCAATCAGAAACATCTACTGCACTTTAACATAGAGTTAAGTTTACTGACACACAGTTACTCCTCACAGTCGCTCATTAGTTTGTAAGCATCACTCTGCTAATAATCTAACACAGTTCTTTGGTCTCACTTGATGTCCCGCCTACAACAACATCTGATTGGCTGTTACTTGTGTGCAGTGTAACCAATCACCACTGAAGGCTTGGTGCCACTGCACAGAGGAGCAGCTCTGCAGACTGGAGCAGGGTAGAAGCTCCGGTGAGGCAGCAGGTATGTACAAAGTTAGAAACATCACAATCCTCTACACCCAGTATTCCCACACTGGGGAACGCGTACCCACAGGGGGAGACGGAGGGACGTACAGGGTACGTGAAAACAAAGTGGTTTGCAAAATAGACTACAATTCAGAATGTGTGGGCATCTGTACAGACGGCCCAGGGGCCATGATGGGGAAACTTGGGGGGTCACGTGCTTCCAGGCTGCTGCTCCAGACGCCACTGCAGCATCCACCAGGAAGTTGTTGCTGCCACCTTGAAGGACGTTTGGGAACTTTGCAGGAGAGCTTGGAGGCTCCGGGGCCGAGCGCTCTGTGGCATCACATCATCTCTTGATGTGGGAATTGTGATATTGTTTTAATCATTCTCATTGTGTGAAGCACTTTGTGTTACTGTGAGACAGACACTACTAATAATGTTTGTTCCCAATACATACTTTAACTTTATGCAACCTGTGAACATGGTGTTTACTGAAGAGATTGTTACAGTCGTTTCACAAACTGTATCTGAAACTGAAATACAAAATCAGTTTCAAACTGTGTCTGAAACTGATTTTGTATTTCAGACTAAACATATAATCATAAGATCTTACAGTAAACTATTCAGAGCCTCTGAGACGGCCTTCTAACAACTGGAGGTGGTCTTAACTTTGGTTGCTGAACATAGATTTGTTAGAAAATTTACAGTATGTCATGTTACATAAACAACACGTAAGATATTTAAAGAAGACTCCTGGTGTCCCTGCAGAGAGCAGTCCTGTTGTTACTGCAGTCAAACAGAATCTCCAGCTCACATGCTGGGAGTCCTAAAATTCAGTAATTATTAATGTTCTAGATGATCACAGTGATTATTCTTGTTGATTTTGTGTCCATGAAGCATCTCATACTGGTTTAACTGCTCCTGAACAAACAGGTTAACATCACAACATCTCATTGGTTATTTAAAGGGATAGTTCAACATTTTTGAAAATTGGCCCATTGCCATGATCCCTCTAATCATAGCAGTAGGTTCGTTACCTTTAATTGTCGGTCCAAGCTGCTATTAGATAGTACCGAGTGGCGCAGCTACGCTACGGAGGCTAATGGAATTTCTTGGTTTCCCTCATCAAACTCAGCAAAGACACAACCAAAAAACTCCAAAACGCTGTGGTGGACAAGTTGTGACCTGCACATTCACCACGCTATGAGAAAATAACGGAACGTTACGAGACAAAGTTGTTTTAGAGGTAAAGTCGGACTTTACACTCCAGACACGGCTGCTCGGCGGAGGAGGATACTTCCGTCAACAAAACTTGTGAAGAAGCGAAGTGTGATCATGGTGAGTGAAAAACGCAAGTAGTCACTTACCATGTCTGCTTTCTCTGTATTGTTGACGGATGGTATGGCAGTATTGCTCAAGTACACTCCAGGCATTCCTCTGCGTGGCTTCCTTAAAAAGTGGTTGGAGCACACAAACATTTTTCCAACCACTTCTACAGGAGTGTTGGGATCGATGTCCAGCACTGACAGCCATTGTTTCATCCTGTCCTCATCTGTGGTTGGTATGTGGTGAAACTTAACGCTGCTCCATTTTTTCGGCTTGTTACCGCAACATTTTACATTACACGTGTAAACCATGATTGGATGATGCACAACACACTGAAAAATGTTCAAAAGTTTCTAATACGTCCCGCGATGATATTCCAGTCGAGCCCAGGTAACTACGGCACTGCCTGACGTGCGCACACTGTGTCACTCCGACCAGTGGTTTACTGAAGAAAGTAGTTCCGAGTATTTGCTTCACGTCTCATAACGTTCCGTTATTATCTCATAGCTGAATGTGCAGGTCACAACTTGTCCACCACAGCGTTTTTTGGTTGTGTATTTGCTGAGTTTGATGAGGGAAACCAAGAAATTCCATTAGCCTCCGTTCATTCTCTGTTGAATTCAATGAGCTTCTCTACTGAGACTCTGCTCCGTCACAAGTATTGTGTCACCAGTTTCCACCGGCTGTCTTTTCTCTGGAAATACAGAGATATAAAACTGACTGACCTTCTGATTCTGAGCTGCTGGCTGACAGGTTCTTCACTTTCTTGTTCATCTTCTGCAGAACCTCCTTGGTCACCTTCACAGCTCCATGAAGTTCATAGTTGTTCACCATCAGATCCACTGTTTGACATCTTGTTGAGTTCTCCAGTTTGGACACTTTGATGGATTTGAAGTTGTAGTTTTTCATGAAGTCATCTTCCTTCAGATACCATTTGAACTTCTCAATTTCATCTTCTTTTAAATCTTCCAGAGCATCCAAGAGGTCCACTTTCTTCAGTGTGGCTCCCTGTTAATAAAAGGCAGAATTATCAACCTGACAGAAAACTGTGACAGGAACATATCAGAGCATCAACAGGAGCTCTGATTGGCCGACAAAGCAGTAGAGTCTGGCCAGTTAGAGCTCCTGCTGCTGCTGCGTGGGCCGGACTGAAAGTAACCGAAGTGATGCTCTGCTTACACGTCCTTCTGTCTCCAGATGTGAACAGCTGACAGTCTGTTCCATTTTCCATCAGCTTCTGTTCCACCAGCTGTTACTTCTTGAAATGAAGCTGTCGTCTCAGGACACCAAACAACACTGAACAAGAAAGATGAAAACATGAAACCACAACTTTAACTTCAACACAAGTAAAAAGTTCTTAGATGTTCTGTACTGAAACATCTTGGATCCAAAAACGTTGCTACATTCTGACTATTCAAGTTGTGTTGGGCCCAGAAATGATGCAACACGTCTTCCCCTTGTGTGAATGCAGGTGTGACTGTTTTCAAACTCTGATGGAGGTTTTGCTTCGTCCTCTGATCTCATCAGGAACATCTGGTCACCAGAAGAGGAAGAAGCACCATGACAGTGAGCAGTAAACATTAGTTCATGTTCCAGCCTGCAGCTTCTCTCTCGTCAGTCTATCCTGCTGAGCCGGACACTGCAGCTCCTGATCCGTCTGTTCTGCACTGCAACTTTATTCTTCCACATTTTGGAGGAAAATATTCTACTTTTTACTCAACTACATCTGTTTGATAACGTTAGTTACATTACAGATTACATGCTGCACCAGAGCCGAGACTGAAAAATGTTTTTCCTGTGTTTCACAGCTGACGACAAGTTAACAAACCTTCATGTGAACAAACAGGTCGACTTGGTTTGTTGGCACCAGTTCAGTTTTAACTTTGGTTTTTTTACAGTGACGGTCGACTCAAAGCACACGAGGAAAAACTGATTAACTCACAGTGAACATGAAGAGACAGCCGTCACATCCTCAGAACTTTGGGTCCAAATGTAGACGGGTCAGAACCAGGTGACAGCAGACAGGCAGAGTGAGCTGGAGTCTAACTGGACAAACAGATGTGCATCAGTCCTGCTCTGGTTCAATGATTGTGTCAGTGCAGTGATCATCTCTGATCTATTCACAGTGTTGTGTTACTGTACAACAACATGACAACAGTCTTTATACTGAACGTACCATCACAGTTAAACCTGTTCAGAGACACAACAAACCTGCAGTGACTGTGACAATAAAACAGCAGCTCAGTTTTTATACAGGTGAATATGTGACATGATGACCTCATGAAGACACAAGTATTTAGATGTTGCTGTTTAAATCCGTCACACCAGAGTCTAAATGATGCTGTCACATGTTTATATGACAGCTGTGTGTAAAGTTTGATGGAAAGAATCAGTTTTCATGAAAAATAACTTTTGTGGAGTTCAAACAAAATGGCGACCTGTTCTCAGTTTGTGTTTGAGTGATAGTTTCAGGAAGTGTTTAAACAAAGAGAGGCTGGAATAGTTTCATGTTCTCTGCCCTCCACATCTGATGACAATACAACAAACAGGTCGATTGATTATTGATCACAAAGTCAGAGAGTGAGATGACTGTTAAACATGAATCATATCAGTGAAATCTGATGACTTGTGTGTTTAATGAGAGTGCAAAGGTCAAATACATGTTCAGTTGTTGTTACTTTGGTTCAACAAAGCAGCTTTAGTGACTTTTACAGACCAACATCACTTTAACTGACTGTTAGTTTCTATGAAGTCACTACACAATAACTCACACACAACTCACAAGTTGTCATGAAGAAACATTTAGGTAACAACTTGTGTAAAATCCTTCAGCTGTGCTGCAGATACTTTGTGAGTTTTTAACTAGAATCTCGTCAAACACACAGTAAAGTTACATGTTAGTGTTTGTGACTGTGATTCAGTTCAGGTCCAGTTTGAATGAAGTGAGTCTGACGACGAGTTAACGAGCAGATTAAACTGATCTCAGTTCAGTCAGAGACACAAACTTCAGTTCAGACGGTTGGATTTTTCTGTTTAGAATGAAAATAGGAGTCAAAATATTTCCTGTCTTGACATTTAGTGAGTTTATGTTGTTGACTTAACTCAACATGGAATTTATTTCTTCTTCATTGTTGGTGATTCATTAATATCCAGATTTGTATTGAAGCTTTTAAAGTACATGCTGGTTCACTGCGGCTCATAAACGTGCTGAAACAATGACAACGGTTAATTACTGATGTGTTTAATAAATGATGATGTGCAGTTTGTTAAGAAGACTGCACTTTAAAAAAACATGCTCAATAAATCTGACATGTTAAAATAAATGTGATAAATCTGATGAATGTTGAAGAAACTCAGAAATATTGATGAGAATTGTTGCAGGATCCCTGCAGTCAGACACAGACTGAATCTGACAGGAAGCTTCAGTTTCTTTAATATTCAGTCAGTTCAACAAGTTTCAGTTCTGAATGATCCTCCAAATCAACTCGTTCATCACAGATGCAACAGTTCATTTGAACTCTGTCTGTGTCATAAAGACAATAAAGCTGAACGTTGAGTCTTGATAAGGAGCTAAATGCAGCGCGGCTGTTAAACTTTAACTTGAGACAAACTGATGAGGCAGCAACATGTTGAGAACGCCTCCTCTCTGTCTGTGATACGACTGTACGACTGATCTGGAGTCAGCTGAAGTGTTTCTTCACTCTGAGCTCCTTCAGTGTTCAACACTCACATTTCATTTATTTTAAACTAAATGCAGTAAAAAGTCAAATCTCTCCTCTGAGATGAAGTGCAGGAAAAGTACAACAGAGCAGAAATACTTCAATTACAGTACTGGAGTATATGTACTTAGTTACTTCCAAAATAAAAGCGTGTCCCTTGATGTAGACTGATGTAGAGTAAATGTGTTTGATCTGATTATTGATCACATTTCAGTGTACAGAGACAGAAAGAGGCGACACTTCCTGTTGGAGAAGTGTTCAAAGCTCTGACAGCTCATTTAGTGACACACTGACATTTTGATTCTTTCACTACAAAATAAAAGCTTTCATCTGCTCACCGTCCTCTGAATGCTGCTTCCTGCTGTCTGCACATCAACTACTGACGACCAACTAACTCCACCTCTGCTCTTCCTCCACCGTTCTCCTCTTAACATGGAGGATGATGTTTGTTAAGGAGTCAGACATTTTAAATGTGTTAATTACCTTCAGCTGGAGGTTCGCACGGACACGACTGTCTGCACCACAACCATCACAGTGAATGAGACTTTGGACCGGCGCCGCCCAAATAGGCTGTTACATATTAATGACATCGTATGAATTATATCAGTGAAATCTGATGACTTGTGTGTTTAATGAGTGTGTAAAGGTCAATTATACAACAAGTAGTTCCGACCAAGCAATCTGATTGGTCAACAAGACATTTCGACCGTGCTCAAATCAGCATGACAGCACGCCTAATTCATTACTCAAAATATTACTCCGCCAAGTCTGTGTATCCATCTCCATGGCAACATAATGTTAGTAACTATCAGAGCTGGAGCAAAAAAAAAAAAGGAAGGCTTAAAATTCAAACTTTCTGCCGTAAAACATGCAGAGGAAAACTTGGGAGAAGCAGCCGCTAGATGTTTCTCTGTCGACCCCAAGAGAGTGAGAGATTGGTGAAAAAATAAAACGGAGCTGTCTGAGAAGGACAGCAACAGGGCCAGGCTGCCTGCTGGAGGGAGGAAGAAGGCTAGCGAGGAGCCTGAGATAAACATGCGGGGATGAGTTATCAGCAAACGGGCACGCCACGAGAGAGTGTCCCGTAAAATAATCAGGGCGATGGAGAAACAAATGTACGCCACCGTGAGTGACAGCAGAGATGCAACTTTACTTGCAGAAGGATGCCAGAGAATTCACCGAGAAGCTGGCGAAGTTTGTTACATTTTCATCCCAGATTTTTTAAAGGAAGGGAATTAAATGCCTTTCCCAAGTTGCCGCCTGGTCCCAAATAAATCCTTTAGTTTGTTAAGTGACTTAAACAAATAAACACCCCAGCTATTACTTAGTATTTTACGGTGTTCGGGAAATACAGAGACTGCGATAAAACATTAAGTTAAGGTCAGCTCAGAGTTCATCATCTGGGACTATAAAATCCTTTCTGTTGCTAGGTCGTTACTAAGGTTTGGATTATTTGCTGGAGTGGTAAACTACGTTCCATTACACATATGAGTCTACTGACGTGACTGATTTGGTTTCAGTTATTAGTCAGACCCCATGTGTTTCCATGGAAACGCGACGCACACTCGCAAAAACTTTTAAAATTTGAGAGCAAAATGTCCATCAACATGGATATACTTTGATTATACATTTTATTTGTGTTGCTATTAGTTGTATAATCGCAATATTACCCTCGAGGGTGTGCTTTAACGTCATTTGAGCACTTCGGTGCTGCTTGTAGACCTCGGCGCAAGTGCCTTGGTAAGGGAAGGGACGAGGCTAACGGGAAGAACCCAAAACCAGACTCGGGGTGGGCGCTACCTCTACCAGTTGGGTGGAGGAGGGAGAAAGAGCGAGAGAGACAAAGAGACAGAGAAGGGAGAGAAGGACAAACAGGGACAATAACAACAACATATCCTGACAGATAATCTAAATAGAGACATATTACAGACAGTAGCAGCATTAGAGCTGGAACTCATTCATATTAACGGTGACTCAGTCATTATGAAACCATAAATAGAGAACTGAAAAAAAAAAAGATCTATAGCGGTGTGAAAAAGTCTAAGAATTACAGGTCTGAACAGATTTGCATTCTCATATACGTGTATGTGTCTCTCACCACATCTGTGACCTGCAAGAAACAGCAAACAGAACTTGTACTCAGTATCTGTGTGCTGACAAGTATATGTAGCCAAGTCGCCTCTTTGTGACGTGGTGCCACCAGGTGAACAAATGTATCTGTCATGAAGGACGACTACAAAGTCTCCAAAGAGGCCTCAGGCCGACCTCCATAACTGTTAACTGAACTTAAAAGATATGCAGATGTTGGAAAATTAAAATCATCAATATGAAAATCTTCAACAAGGAAATAATCAGAATCTTTTTCCAATCTGAGACAAAACAAGTTGCATAATAAACTCACAAAGTCAAGACGAAGGTCTGAGATATGATGGACGACTCAGCACCACAGAAGAACTTCTAGCAGGTCAGGAAGTCTCTAATCATCACAAAGTCAGTATGATTTCAGAAAACATAAAACATGATAAACTCACCATCCTACAGGAGACTCAACAGCCAAACTTTGGTGCAGTGAAGGCAGAGAGTGGAGCAGAGAGAGAGCAAGTCCTGGAACATGGACGGAGGGGGAACAACCAGCTGGACTCGCCCTGAACCGGTCTGGGCTGGACGTAGGGAAAGCATTTATCATTGGATGGTGAAATAACTCAAAGCCACAGAATAATGTACAAGAAATTCTCACAAAAAATATGAATACCGCATTCATATATTTCTTTTTTGCTCCACAACATTAACAGTGCATTGAGTTTTCACAAAGTAGTGAAACATCATTTGAAAATATAGTTAAAAGCTGTAATGAAGCCTTGTATGATGCTCAGGGTCCAATATGACCCGATGTTGTTTTAAACAGTTTTTCTCAGTGGCGTTGGAGCATTTCTCACATCATTACTCACATTTGCACAACAGTTGGTGCATTTCTCAAAACAATTAGTACAAACTGCAAAACCTTGTTGATAACCTGCAAAAGCACGTCACATGCTCCAAATAGAGGTCGTTCCTCAAAACCAAGTGTTCATATCAATGAAAGTGTGCGTGTGATAAAAAAAAGGCCTGACAGCATCATTTATGAACAAGATAGTCAAAGAGCTTTGTCGTGTTTTCATTAGGACACTTTACTCGTGTTTTTCAGATCTTTGTGACCTGAAAATGCTCGAGACAACACGAGACACAGCCATTTGAAAACTACAGTAAAGTAACACATTTACACACTAATTAAAGCTACACACAAATTATACCTATTAAATAGTTATCGCCTCGGTAAACAATAAATGAATTGAAAGATTACAATAAATTCAATGGTGAATATTGGAAATTACACGTATTATTTCCTGTAGGTTAACTTGTATTTTGTGCTAAAATTCAAAGTATCTCAGCTTGATTCTGCATCATCAGTCCACGTCAATGTTCACTGTTGCTATGGCAACAAGAGACAGCTGGCGTTAGCATCTGCTAGCTAGCTTAGCTAAATCATCTGAACAATAAAAACCCATAATATCACAGTTCGGCATATTTGAACAAAATGAACCACAGCTACCAGCAGTCACGGCCCTTCAACTCTGGGCTGATATGCTGTCACATGTTAGACTGTCAAAGTTAGAAAGATAACGGCTTCAGTCCCTGAGGAGCTACGTTAGCATTAGCAGCAGCTGCATTCATCAGTATGCAGTGAGTTAGCTCACATCACAGTCTTCTTACTCACTGAGCTATTTGCTCTGAGATAATTAACCTGCATTAGAGCTTTTCACTTCTTCTTTTTGATAACAGACTCCAAAGTCAAAGGTTTGAGCGAGGATCAAACCCACATCGTGAAAAACTGAAAGGAAGTCCCAAATATCCTGAACTAGCTGATCAGTGAGCCTTCTAATCTGTTTCTTGGAGGTTTTGAGTCTTTTTCTCTGTGTTCAGCTTCAAAGTATTGAGTCTCACATCCTCAGCACACCTTTCAGAAACAGGCGTGCATCAGATCAGAAGTGCTTCTATTCTCAATACCTGAGGTTCAGGGATCAAACCCCAGCTGATCTGTGGGGATGTTTAATGTTTACAGATTCAAAGCATTTTAAGGCCTCTTTGATGGACACCTCAGCAAAAGTTTAATCTTCACTGGGGATTGAACTCACAACCTCAGAATCTTCTGCTCTGCTTTCTTACCAACTGAGCTATTCACCCTGACATATCTCACCTTCATTAAGGGTTTTCACTTCTTCTTTTTGATAACAGACTCCAAAGTCAGTTGAACCCACATCATGAAAAACTGCAAGGAATTCCCAAATATCCTGAACTAGCTGATCAGTGAGTCCTCTGATGTGTTTCTTGGAGGTTTTGGGTCTTTTTCTCGGTGTTCAGCTTCAAAAGTATGAATCTCACATCCTCAGCACACCTGTTTCTAATCTGTTTCTAATCTGTTTCCTTTAGAAACAAAAAGGGTTCCACCTTTTAGAAACAGGTGAGCATCATCAAAGATTGTATAGTCTTAGGGTTCTCTTTTGAGTGAAAGTCAACCCTAAGACTATACAATCTTTGATGATGCTCACCTGTTTCTGAAAGTTGGAAACAGCAGCATTCAAAACTGACTGTGTGTTTATTGTGTTTGTGTTGTTGATCCTGGAGAAACGTAATCTTATTTTTGTTGTACGACTTTTGTTGGTACAACTAAATGACAATAAAGCTTTGAAATCTATAAAGAAAGGAAATCAGATTTGATTTCTTGAACCAACAACCTGAGGACTGCTGACCAGGCCTTTATCAGCCTGAGCAACTGGAGCAGACTGATGCTCTTTGTTTCTGTCACATTTCACTCTTTTTAACAGAAACACTTGAAAATCAATCAAGAATTGAACCCATGACCTCAAAACTTTCAAACCTTGTTTATCCTGCTGCATAAACCACCACACTACAAAGTCCACTTCACATTGGGATTGCTTATCTGGGCACCTTTGATTTTCAGCTTTTTAGTCTGAATATTATAATAATTGCACCCAAACAAGATTATTTTTCTGTTGCCAGACAGCAAAAAACAAAGAAGAAGAAGACGAGGAAGAAGAGCCTTTTTGTGTTTTATTTTAACACATTTAAACTGCATCAATGTGAAGATATCTCAACTATTTTACATTTACTGACAGAGAAAAACAACATGATGAGGACACAAGTAGACTTTTATATTGAGCTACTTTAGCAGAGGAGAAACACTTCAGTGATGCTGTGCGACATCTTTCAGTCTGATTATAAACTCGTCAGCTGATCGTTTCACAAACAAAGTCAGATTTAGACAAAAAGGAACAATTTGTACAAGTTTTGGATTCTTTGCTCTGAACATCAACGTTCAGAAGCATCAAACATGAGCTCAAATCTCTTCAGCACTTGTTTAAAAACTTCATCAGGACAGTTTAGTTTGTGATCTCTGAAAGTGTTTCAGTATTTCATCCGGCTCTCAGACTTCCAAACATCTTCAGCCAACCGGCTCAGACAGAGAAAGACTTTTCTCACAGCTGTTTAGTTTGACGGACCAGATTCAAATCCAACAAACGTCCTGAAAATACAGCCGGACTTCAACAGCCACAAAACACTGAGAGAAACACAATGATTGTCATTAAAATGTCTTTTCTTCACATAGAATAATCAGACAGAAATGAAGAGATGTTGTGCAGTTTGTGACTCTGTCACTACGGACAGAATTACATGTGTTAACCAACAGCTAACAGCAACTAATAGTTGTGGATTTTATTGGAACAAGAGCCAGAATTCAAAACAACACATGACAGAAAGTACAAGTCAACGCAATTTAATCCACAATTTAATGGAAGAAGTTTCAAATGTAAATGAAGAATCTTTTCAATCAGTTTGAATCATTTTGTACAAAGTTGACTGATGAATTTGTTCCAAGAAGCTGAAAGATTGATGTGACTGTGATCCTGTACAGACTCAACTGTTCAGCACTGACAATGTTTCTGTGACAGGAGGAGACTCTGAACACTAAACAACACACAGACGCACTGAGGAACCAGGAATGGAGAACCCAAATCCAGGATAAAGAGGTTCAGTGAATGTGGTGTTGAAGGTGTGGAGGTGGATCAGTGAGTCAGAGGAGACTCTGTAGAAGGACAGAGTGCCAGCAGGACAGTCCACATACACTGCTACTCTACCAGAGGAGGAGGAGGAGGAGGAGGAGGAGGAGGAGGAGGAGGAGGAGGAGAAGGAGAAGGAGGAGGAGGAGGAGATGTTTGTTTGTCTGTTATTGTGCCAGACAGAGTCACAACCAACATCAGAGCACCACAGACTCCAGGACTGATCATTCCATCCAAACACAAAGTCTTCTCTGCCTCCTTTCCTTCTGATTCTTCTGTAACTCACTGATACAGAAACCTTTCCTTTCCACTCGACCTCCCAGTAACAGCGACCAGTCAGACCAGTTCTACACAGCAGCTGAGGACACCAGTCAAACCTCTCTGGATGATCAGGATATGACTGATCCTCCTCCACACATGTCATCTTCCTGTTGTTGTCAGACAGTTTGATGTCTCTGCTGACTGTGTTTGTGTCGACTGTGAGCTCACAGGAATCTGATGGAGAGAAAAAGACACAACACAGCTGCAGTTATTAATGTGTCATCAGTGTGATGATGACATCATAGATGTGAATGAGTGATGTCACAGTGTTTTGATGAATGACAGTAAAAAGACACTCACACTTCCTCAGACCTGGTGTCAACCATCGGACTCCAGCAGGCTCCACCCTGAAAGGAGGAGGGGGGTCAGAGCAGCACATCCTCTTTCAGCATGCAAACATGGACATGACATGACTCTCATACACAGAAACACAATCTGTCCATCAGGCTGCTTCTCCCTGTTCTCCCTGAACCTCTTCACCTCTGCCACTCTCCTCACACACTGAGAGTGAGCCACAGGATGTTGGTGTGTGTGAAAGAGGACGACAACATCTGAGAACACACACAAACCTCCTGTTGGATTTATCACTTCATCTTTACTTTATTGGATGTTGTTGCTGTTTCCTGTGGGCGACCTTACGCTTGCTGTTTGATCCAATGTCAACTTGTGACCATGTTTCTATATTAGGGACTTTTTTTTTGGACGTCAGAACTTTTGAGGTCCGATTCCTGTTTGAAGCTTGGAGGGCGTTTCTGAATCTCAGCTGCACAGTCTGCTGTTTGTTCTTGCTGTGTTTCTGCTGCTTTGCTTTACTGTGCAAAGAAACAAATACAATTTATACGTAATAAATCAATCAGAAAACATTGGACGTTGGTTCCCGACCTCTGCCACAGAACCAAGTGACAGAGACTCCCAGACTGTTTCCCTCCAGAACCTCACCAGTGTCACTGAACCTGTTGGTGATAGAAACAGTTTCATGGTTTCATGTGTTGACATGTTCATGTGACTATAGTTTGGTGCTGGATTGATATCTGATGTATATTACAGCAGGAATAGTTACTGTGAGGAGAACTTCATGTCATGTTTGATTCCATTGAAAGCAAAGACAATGACAGAAAATGCCTCTTAGTTGGTTCATTATGTTTATAATTTTAAACCTCAATGGGATTTTTGGGGGATTTGCTAAACTACACATTTTTGGAAAGGTTATTGTATAAGGAGTCAGAAAATCAATGTTTGCATTTCCTCACAAGGCTAATATGGGGGCCTTGTCAAATTTTAAATGGCTGCCGTAAAATTTTGAGTTGTAATATCTTGACTATCTACTATCTAACTAGATTAATTTATTTTTTTTACTTTAAGGGTCAAAGAATCCAAAGGTGCAGTAATGTTTGTAGCCAGATGTATCCTAAATTTAAGGGTAATCATTGAACTGACAAAAACAGGTGAGTTCCCTGCTTAAAATCGCTTTGGTTTCAGTTCTAGTTGAGGAAATTGTCATTCCTGTGCAAAAAATAGCTCATGATAGCTTGTATTAGCTAATGTTAGCTAGCATTAGCTATTCTTTGTACAGGAATGACAGCTAGCTAACATTAACTAGCGTAAGCCAGCGTTAGCTCCTCTCTCTAGCTGACGTTAGCTAACATTAGCTGGCCTGTTATTTCCTCCCCAAACATCATTTTCAACTTGATTTGAATCATATTCTAAGACTACTTACTGCTAGCATTAGCTAATGTTAGCTAGCAGTAAGTAGTCTTATACGATTCAAATCAAGTTGGAAATGATGTGTGGCAAGGAAATGATTGCTATGTTAGCTGGCTTGTAAGCAGTACAAGGAGCTTCAATAAAAGCTCTATGGCTTGTGTTCATGTCAGGAACCTGAGACTGTGCAACATGCTTTGATTTCTTGTAGAAACTATGACTGCCAAAGACAAGATCTACTCAGAGAATTGCAAGATATTGGCTTGGAAGAAGTATTTCTGAAAAGTATTTTCAGAAGTAGGGTCAAGCAGGAGGGGAAAATGCTGTTTTTTTTTTATTCTTAAAAGACACTGGTCTGTATAGCAAGATATAGTACAGTAAGGTGCTAGTCCTATAGATGGCAGCAACGCAACTTTTGGATGCCGGCTGCTGTAAAACCCAGAAGAAGAAGAACCACTAAACCACTGTGAAATTAGCACACTTATTGCTAATATTTTCACAAATTGCAAAACAAATAACATAAAACTTACCATAATTTGTCAGGCACAGCCACCAGCTGTACAAACTAATTTTGATTAAATCGGCTGGTTCTGTTTCCCATCGCCGCACGGAGAAGGCTGCTCTGCCATTGCAGCGGAGGACGAGCTATCATCCATGCTACATCCATGCTAGCTGCCTCATCAACCCGTGACTAAGCCAACGTCGCGCTGCTGCACACCTAGTCAACAGGTGAACTAGCAGGTTCAACGTCTCCGCATTTGTTCCTCCGACTTCTGAAGATTTTGGGCTTTTTCTTTGTGACATCCCGTTATGTTCAATCACAAGTAGCCTAGTTAGCATGTAGTGACAGTAGCAGTGGTTTGTGGGGCGTTAGGTGATGAAAAAACACCTGACCTCAGACCCACCATGTGTTTCTGGTTGACCATAAGATGTCGCTATTTAAATAAATAAACAATGCTTAGTCTGGCAGTGGGAAATTTAAACCTTGCGGGCTGTCAGGCTTATAATACACTGGGGGAAACCCTTAATATGTATTACTAAATAGTTAAAATTCTTTGATAATCATTGTTCCTTTTACTGTTTTTGAGGATAGAACCTTATAATTCCAAGGCTGCTGTTAGTTTTTAGAACTATAAGGTTCTATCTACAATTGACCTGTTTCAAAAACCCTAATTTACAATTAATGTAGAATTGTGATATCTCTTGCAAATGTAAGAAGGGTTGTGTTAAGCAGTGTAAGTGCAACACACATTCAGCTATCTTCGACTGCACCTCTCTGTTACTGTGAAGGGGATCAATATAGTGGACCATATGTGATTGACCACCAGGTTGGTGAGTGTGACTACATGGTTAAGACTTCAGATCGTAAACGAAAGGTGCGCTTATGCAATGTGAACCTGTTGAAACCTTACGTTGCTGCAGTCACAGTAAAGTGCTGCTGTTATTACTGTAGTCAGCCATAAAGTGTGTGGATAGACTCAGTTAGTGACAGAAACCATGTGTTGTTTGCTGCTACAGAGGACAAATTAAAAGTCCATTCATGCAACGTTGTCATGCCATCTTCCTGCGTTTAACAGTTCCTTTAAACCCTGCACAACAAAAGTTCTGCATTATGTAGTTCTTTGAAAGCTTTTATTTTGAAGCAGCATAATCAAGAAACACTGGATTTCCAACAGGAGAACCTTAACACAATTCCAGAACAGCTGAGAGTAAAACTGAGTCAGCAGCTACGAGCCAGGCTGAAGTAAATTACAACAGCATTAAACCAGAGGTCCACCAACTACTGTAGAGAGCTGCAGCTCTGCACAGGTCACATATCATGTTAATCAATGCAGCAGATGATTGATCACTGAATGTTTTCTTTTGTCATTTGATTTTGCTGACGGTGCAGAACACTGAAACTTTCCCTGCAGGCTGTTATAATGATAACTACCCAAAACAGCACAAACTCAGCTGGAGCAGCAGTTTCCTCATGACAGAAGCCAAGACGGCACCACTCAGCCCATCTTAAATTAATCTATGCACTGCTGCTGTTATGGTAATGTGACGAGGAGGTTTCACCTCGTGTCATCTAACATTGTTATTGGACTGTTTTATATCTTCTGTTCATGTTACACAGACCACAGACAGTTGTTACAGTCTGTAAATCGTTTCACACTTAGGTACAAACACACTGTCAGTGATGATCTAGAATGTAATTACCTCAGTGTTGATAAAGATCCATGTCAGAACCATTTTAAGTTCAAAGTCAAGCACTTTGGCAAAAACACTGATTCTCCAGTTCAGGGAAAGATCTTCTGTGACATTCAGTGATTAAATTCATTTATGTGCCATAGAAATCTTTTGAATTTGAGGTTCAGTATTTTCTGATCAGACATCTGACACAGAGGGTCTATTTTATTAATAATATCATAACACAGCAGTGACGTAGTGGAAATTAGATTTAATATTAATGTTTTGATAACCCTCTGCAGTCAGTGTGGAGTGTGAAGTATGTAGGAACTTGCCCTTGTCGCTTATGCCACAACAAGGAGATGCGATCTGCATGTCTGTGTCCATTTCACCTATGACCTAATTCCCTGCCACCTCATCATGACCTGTTCCCTTTTTCCCCTTCTCCCTGCACTTCACTAGTTAGAAGACACCATGTGACATGCCATAAATATGTTGCTTGCGGGAAGAGACTGCTTGCTGAGTCCATGAGTGGAATCACCAGACTCCCTTCAATCACCTATTATATTATAACTATGGCTTGCAAACAAAAGCACATCTTTGGACTTAATATTCCTTCACCCAACGTCCTATCCGAGAACAAGAGCCGTGTGTTAAGGATACCCTCCAGCATCGGACTGTCCCATGTTACCGTGAAATCAATAGTCATAAAAGACAGTGTTTCCAGGCCAATGAGACCTGCCACCAGGCCAAAAAAAATAAAATAAATCAATATGCCAAAAATAAGCCACCTATCAATTCATTCATATATCAATAATCACTTACATTAGGAGCGCCTCTGTGCAGCGCAACACGAGTCAACCTGCTTCGTTGCCTAGTAACGATGCGAGTACCGCTGCTGAGAGTGCGGGCACATATTCTGGGATGTTTAAGGTTTGTTAGCTAACCAACTATGGCGCCGCCAAAGAAAAGAAAAAATATCGCGGGTGACAGTGGAGAGGGGGGCTGCTCGAGGACCGTTACGGACCGACTGCCGACCCCCCGTCCGTCCGGTGACTGCGGGACTGGACCGATGACCCAGCAAAAAAATACAAAATACAGCTAAACAGAGAACATCTGGCTGGGATCCCGAATGGCTTAATAATCATAACTACAGTCTTTGGTTGTACCACACATCTTAAGTTTACAATTTGTTGTTCAGCTTATATTTTTGTTCTGATTGAAGAGCTTCACTCTCTCGTTTTTATTGTTTTTTTTTTGGTAGGAAAAAAAAAGCCAGGGTTATTTAGTGCGCTAGCTATCTACACATAGGTACTGAGCTGTGTCAGTCAAAAACTAATTAGCCAATGGGGGCGCTCTGCTGAAAAGGCCCGCCCACCCGAGAGGTTTGTGCCAAAACTGCAAACAAAAAGTCAGGGAGCGCAAACGAGACAGAGCTGCAGAGAGACCAGCAGAGCTGAGAGTCAGCGCTAAACTCTGAGAAGAGAGAGACCAGCAGAGGGAACTGTAAACAAAATAATGCATTATTAGAAGAGTAAAAGACCAATATTTTACACTATTTGACAAATTATTTGATTGCAAGTTCTAAGTTTTTGAAATGAGTTTTATGTTCTCTCAAATTCCTGTTTTTGTTTAAGATTTAAGAAGTTTTGTTTGTTTCTTTTGGCACAAATCTAATTCCATAGGAATAATGATGAAAATAACAGACAATAAGCTAGTTCTCCCAGGCATTGTCAAATGTATGTAACTCTGTTATAATAAAATGAATAAAAAACTTAGTGTTTGTTAAAAAAAAATATTTATAACTGATTGAATCTCAATTATGTGTAGGGATGTTTTGTCGCTTATGCCGTCAGCATAAGCAGCCGGTTTAAAAGAGGACCATCCCAGAGGGTTTTCATTGAGATCCCTTCTGCTATGTACAGAAAAGTTGTGCTTGATGCTCATAAGGGTTCAGACCACCACGCTGCAGCCTTTCAGGCCCTTACAACTTTAATTAAAGGTTAGATTAAGCCTAATGATTTCATTTAAATGCATTCAGCATTTAATAATTGCAGAATTGCAGACTGCTTGCTGTGCCACCTGACTTAATCCAACTGCACCAATACACCATCCCACGCGTCTCGTCTGTTTAGGGTTTTTTAGGTGGGTACCACCGGGCCTGATAAAAATTCTAGGGGAAACACTGAAAGAGAACCATATACATCTCCATACTATCAAGAGAAGTGGAGAGAGTCCTGATCTTTTTCCTAATCCAAGATAGATGCCAAGACGTAGTCTGATCCTTTCTTTAGCAAAATATATACTTCCACAGCAGGACCAGATCTACATTTTGATATGTAACTTATCTTCCTGATGTAATCCTAACCCAAGTTACTAATTTTTGATTTTACCATCTGAGTGTCTGATGTCGCCACAGTGCCACCTCCTGGTAAGTTTTGGTATAGTTCCCAGAGGACTATCTTAAGTAATGTAATCCACAATTAATGTTTATCTATACTGTCTTTTACCTCCAACATATGTTTCGAAGAATAAGTCAGCACTATGTGAAACAGATTCGAGCCATCAGTGCTGGCGGAGGTTATGTATCCGTGTGTTGCATGTATTATAACTGATAATTCCTTTTGCCTATTAAGCAATTCCGTTTATATTCTTTTGTTCATGTAACCAAATGTTTTATGTGAAAACGCATGGTGGACTGAACAGTCAATCGGGATCTTAAAACTTACAGAAGGATAGTTTAAATCGGCAATAAGTAGGCCTAATAAGTCCGTGATTTGATCAGTGAACATATGACCTGGAGGGAACAACGTGACCGAGCCTCCTCGGAGCCGCCCTCTCCTAAACCTTAAAAAAAGAGACACACCATGTCCCATCATTCTCTTGCTGTTACTCTCTTACTCACTCTCACTCGCTTTTGTTCTTGCATTTTTACTTTCCTCCGCACTTTTTCTTATATTTTACTCATACACGCTATTGCTTTTTCGCTCTCGCGTGTTTTAGGCATCTTTACTCTGTTTTAACGCTGTGTAACTCTTTTATTTTTCAACATTGAGTTTTGTACTTTGCTTATTTTTGAAGCTCCCAGACTTTGTAATCTCCGGAGATTTAAACTACTGATACGACTTTTCTTCAAGTGACGTGCCGTTATTTTGAGAATAAGCAAGGACGAAATTAAGTCAGTTTTCCTTTTTTTATTGTTAAAGTATCGTGTTAAGTTCAGAAGAAGCCATTTTTGTTTATTTCCGTAACTAGTCACTAAGGACGTCACGCCCGGCCAGCGTTGCATCCTCCAGTTATTTTTGACGAGAAGTTAAATCCGTTAAGGAGTCGAAGTCGAATCATCAAGAAACCGGGACAGCCTCTCCAGCTGACCAGAGAAGTCGACATCCAGCCAAGCCCGGACGCCCGCTGCGCACTCAAACGGGAATTCCGTTGGGCCGGTGAACTACATCATCAGGGAAGCCGCTGCATCACCAGCCTGCGGCCAAACAGCTGCCGCAGTGCAGACACAGGACCAGAGGGACGCTCCGTGGACCTTCTGCTACAAACAAGTAGGCTGAAATCTCTGCACACAGCTGGAGTCACAAAGATCAGAGTTGGTGTCTATAAAGCTTCGACCTCCACCTCATAAACTCAAGGAAATTTTGCATAGCGTCCCGTTAGAATAGATAGATTACTCCCGTGATTTTTTGAAGTAACGGACCATTACACTAAAATCCACCATCGGCTAGAAATCAACTGTTCAATAATTCACTCCCACCATCTTCACTTTTTCTGTTATTGTTTGTTACCCGTTTGCATTATTATCCCATATTATTCACCCTGCATTTATTTAGTTAATAAATATATAATCTTATGCCGGTGTCTGTGCACATTTAATTTGAAGTGGGAAATCGATGGGATCGTGGAAAGAATTCACTACTTCAGAATAGGAGATCAAATATACATTTGAAAGTTAACAGACTGATTAAATTGATTCCAACTGTCCAAGCCAGACTTGTAGGATTGGGTTCTGAATATTTAGTGGGGCGGCTTAGCTGAAACATCGTGCACTTTGTGATAAAAGCATGAAATTTGGTACAGTTAAGGCCAAAGGCAGTCTGAAAAAAATTGGATATCGGGCCATCGTGAATTTTCAACATGGCGGCTGTGGTGGCCATTTTAAAAATGGCCACCACTGACAACATTATTTAGATCAATTTTCTTATTTGTATGGTATAAAATATGGTGTTGATGATCTTGTTAGTTAAATGTATTTACTATACCTAGTTTAAGGAAGTTTATACATGAAGAATACATATCAATCAATAAAAATTCAAGATGATTGCCACGATCAGCATGAACATTGTAATTGTAATAAAGTTTTTTATATTGCATATCAAATGGTCGATCTCCATAAATAATTATACATTTTATCATGCAGAAATAAAATCTAGAATGTGTAATAAGCCCAGAATCTTCCTTTGTCCTCACAATTAAAGATGGCCACCATTTACGTAAGTGGTGCTAGTTAAAATTAGCTGAAGAGAATTTACTTTAATTTCAATCTTTTTATTTCAATCTTAAACTTCACAAATACCTAAGTCTCAAAAATAGTGACATGTTGATGTCCCCTTCAAGTCCTTCAATTAATTAGAAAGATCAGATATGACTTGACAATTGCAACATGCCTCAAGTTCATATTTGTCGTACGCTCGGCTCTAGGTAGGCTTACAACTAGATAAATAAAACTTATTTTAAACTTGTTTTGTTATCACAATTAGCTCACAACTAGATAAATAAAACTTATTTAAGAAAAACCCTTATTTTTCCCCCATAGACACCCACATAAATAGTTTATAGTTTGAATTGTCCTCTGCCCCACATGACATTCTACAGGAGGTAATGGCAACTATTGAAAGGTTTATAATCCTGTTCTGTGATCGAACCAGCACATCCACAGAAATAGACGAAGCTAGGAGGAAGTGTTTTGCAAAGAGGCACAATGTGCAGTCAATCCCTCCAACAAAGGCTGCCCTAGAGGAGCATGTTAAGAAGGCAGTCTATCAAGGAGGTCATGTATGGGGTCAGATGCTGGTGTCAGCACCAGAGCCTCCTTTTCCTTGTAGACGGGGCTGGTCAAAGGCATCTGAGGGTCATTATGAACCATTCTGGACATGCCTGCCTGATGCAGGCCAGTCCAGCTATGAACATATCTCCAGCAAATGTAAGAAGGGTTGTGTTAAGGCAGGAACACACTGGCCCAACCATTGGACGTCTGAAGCGTTTGGGGAGACTCAGACGAGGTCTGTTTGGTGTGTTGAGCTGCGTCGGAAGCTTTCGGAGCCGCGTGGATGTTGTCGGCTCTGATTGAACATGCAAAGTCTGAGGAGGAGGGCTGTGGACGTCTGAGCCATTGGATTCTCTGATTGGTTGTGTGCCAGCTGAATGGCCATTCTGATTGGCGGGGTGCTAGCGAATCAGCGCGGTGTGTGAGAGGGCGGAATACTATGTGCGCTTTATTTTTCTATGCACTCCGTTCCGTCATTCCCCGTGTTCATGTTTTGCAGTACTGGCACGAGACTAGTTGTTATGTCCGTTTCAGGATGAATTAATTTGTGTACGTTTGTTAATGCCTCCTTGCATGTTTCGTATGCAGCTGTTTTTATCTGAAATAGTTAAGTTTCGTTTTGATCGAAAGTAAAGAGAGTTGCGTGCATAAAGCCTGGTTTATGCTTCTGCGTCGCGGCGACGGCGTAGCTACGTCGTCGACCCTACACCGTGATTGAGCATTCGAAGTTCTGCGTCGAGGGAACGTGTTGTTCTGCAATTCACCGCCAATTCACCGCCAATTCACCGCCAATTCACCGCGTCTTTGTTTGGTTTCGGGGGGGGGGTTCATATTGGATTCCTTTGTTTTCTTCCGGTCAGACAGTAAACAATGGCAACTGAGAGGGAGCGGGTGGAGCTCGTGGATATTGAACAACAAATGCTGTTATTACAAATGTTGAAGCGCAGGCGACACAGAAGACATTTGCGGAGGCAAAGAGTGGAGTGGTCTGTCCGACCAATCACAGTCCTTGCCGTTCGCGTCTCGACGCGTCGACGTGACGCGTAGTCAGGATTTTTTGGAGGCGCACGTCAGGCTACGGCGTAGGGTCCGCGTAGGGGTCTGCGTCGACCACGTAGCTACGGCGTCGCCGCGACGCAGAAGCATAAATCAGGCTTAAGCCTGTCATTTACACCTCACAACACAAGCGCCACCCGCTTATTGCATCTCACGCAAGCGCAGAACGTACACGCAACTGTGGAGTAGGCAGCACGTCGAAGCGGTGTGTTTCAATGCAACTTTTCTGCCGATCAGGTCAGACAAGAGGCAACGGAGTGGTCCGGGAGTAGTCGGATAAGGCAGTTGGACATCTAGGCGGTGTGTGGGGGCCTTTAAGCAGGGTAAGTGCAAAAAAGCTAACTTAGACTGCACCTCTCTGTTACTGTGAAGGGGATCAATATAGTGGATCATATGTGATTGACCACCAGGTTGGTGAGTGTGACTATTTGGTTCAGATCGTAAACGAAAGGCGTGCTTATGCCATGTGAACCTGTTGAAATCTTACTGCGAGAGGAACCAGCCCATGCTCTCGGATGTGAAACTGTTGCTGTGTTGAACACTTCAATTCATGAAGGTGAAGACATTGTTGTTGTTTCGGAGGACAGTGATTTTTCGGTGGATCTTGATGTTACTGTTAGTCCAGAATTTTCTCAAGGTAGGTTGCCAAATTCTAAAATTTTGACTAACTTGAATGTCCATCTTTCTTATTTGGATTCTCCAAAACCTTCTGACAGCGCTGAGTTGATTGATAAGCATCCTGCCCTGTTCTCTGATGTGCCGACACGCACAAACGTTCTTCAGCATTGATGTAGGTGATGCTGCTCCTATTAAGCAGCATCCTTACAGAGCGAATCTTGTTAAGCGACAGATTTTGCATAAGGACGTAGATTATATGCTACAACATGGTATTGCTGAACCTAGTGCTTTTGTGACACCAGTCGATTTCTGTCAGTATACTGTCATGGCTTTCGGGATGCTGAATGCACCAGCTACGTGTCAGCGTCTGGTAAATAAAGTATTGAAGGGAGTTGCAGATTAGGCTAGCTGTTGCCAATTTGACCTTGAACTTATCCAATTGTGAATTTCGACCGTAACATATTTGGGAAAAGTGGTTGGTCATGGAAAGGTTTGTCCCATTGAGGCCAAAGTGGAGGCCATTGTGAATTTTGGTGTGCCCAGTTCCAGGCGTGAATTCAAAGATTTTCTTGGCATGGCAGGTTATTACCGGAGTTTCTGCAAGAATGTTGCCACTGTTGCATCCCCTTTGACTAATCTGCTTAGTCCTAAGTTTCCTTTTGTTTGGACAGAGATATGTCAGTTCGTCTTTGAGAGTCTGAAAGCACTGTTGGCTAGTGCTCCTGTTCTTGCTGACCCTAACTTTAGCAGGCCTTTCAAACACAGAGTCTTTCACGATTGACCCCATGTTTGGACAGTTACTATTGTCAGTTAGGCCTATCTTGCATTGTGAGCTTCCAAATAGGCTAAATACTAAAGTTGCCACCTGAATTCCTAATCACAAAAATGTGTGATTTGATCCCAATATGTTCATATCACAGGAATTCATGCAACTTTGAAGCAGTAACGGTTTTCAAACCAGTCATGGTGGCCATCTTGAAAAATAACAGCCATCTTAAAATGTATTTGTATCCTTCATGTACAAACTCTAAAGAGGTAAATAAATGTAGCTAACTATATGATCACAAAAGAAAATTCACATGAAAATGGTAGTCAATGGCGGCCATTTTGAAAAATGGCTGCAACGGCCGCCATATTGAAAATTTGTGACGGCCCGTTATTTACGTTTTTTAGGGCTGTGTTTGGCTATAAGTGTACCAAATTTCACACTTTTATCACAAATTGCACGATACTTTGGAATTATGCTGTTAAGCTGCCCCACTAACATGATGTTGTTTCAAACGACCAATCAAAGCTTGGTACATCCGCGTTTTGGCACTCCCACTTGTGATGTCGCTGGGGTTTCCCACGCCCATTTGTTTTACCACACCCCTCCTCCAGCACCATCTTTGCCTGCAGTTACTCTTGTCTCAATAAACCACACAGAAAAAGAAGAAGAAGAAGAAGAAGAAGAAGAAGAAGAAGAAGGAGAAGTAAACAAACAGACGGAGTAAAAGCTAAAATGAAACAAAACTACCCGAGCGGTTCGAATAAACGGAAAAAGAAAAAAGACGTGGAGAAATATACAGCAAAGCTGCCTAAGCTGACAAACTATTTTACCACTGCTGTTACCGGGGATACAGTCAACAACGTCCAAATTGTTGGAAATGCCGGCGCTGCAACAGCAGCAGCTAACGTTAGCTGAGAAGTGTCTGACATTGACACAGACAAGGTGGAGGAGTTGTCCAGTGATGGCCATTTTGACAGCGATGATGACGATGATGATGACAATGGTGAGTCAAACTAGTTCTGCCAGTTATAGCCCTGCACTGCATGAAAAGTGGGATTTTCGTCAGTATGCGGCACTGTAGATTGTCGTTGAATTTCAGGTTTGCGACAATTCACGGCAATCTGAAGGCAACACCAAAAAACTGCCGTAAATTGACGTGGGCCTTGCTTGGCAGTTGTCCCTCCATGACCCCCCTCCCCCTGATTCTAGGGGAGGCTTTAACATGTAAATGAATGGTATTGTGATAAGTCTCCTTAAAGTGTATGTTCCTCCAGGCAGTGACTGGTCCCTCTATAAACATATAGTTGATTGAATGACAACAAAAAGTCAAGGGATTTTAAAATGTGGCGGAGATTTAACATCCGATTAAATCCAAAAATTGACTTATCAAACAGGAAATATGATGCAAGAAACATTACCAGAAGATTAAATACTTGGATGCTTGAAGTTGGGATTCTGGACGTGTGGAGAGAAATAAACCCAACGAGCTGAGACTACTCACATTACTCGTCCACTCACAATATCTACTTGTGCATCGATTAGTTTTTTATGATTAAAGCAGATCTTTTTAGGGTGGATAACTGTGAAATAGGATCAAGTACTATTTCAGATCATGGTCCCATTTATATTAGGGATGGGAATCGAGAACCGGTTCCGGCTCAGAACCGGTTCCAACTGAGCAATTCCATCGGAATTGTATGCCTCTGGCGTTATCAATTCTTCTTAACGATTCTCTAATTTCACTGCCTGCTCAAGGAAATTTTGCGTCGAGGTACATTTGCGTCACACTCTCTGACGGCTCAGACCTTCAACCACGAGGCAGCATCATGGAGACCAAGAAGCGATCTATTCTGCCGTGAGTTATCAGTGCAATCAACCTGGATGCGAGAGGAAGCTCGCGTAAATATCGCGGCTTCTCAGCTAGCTATGAGACTGTGCTACTAACCATGAAGGCTGCACACCTGAACATTGGCTCCATGGACTCACCTTTCCCTGATCAGCTGTTAGCCCCACCATCAGCTGTTAGCCCCGCCATCAGCTGTTAGCCCCGTCGATCAGCTGTTAGCCCCGCAATCAGCTGTTAGCCTAGCAACGCTAACTTTCAAACCGATGTACTCAATACTGTGTGGGCTGTCCATCGTTGCTCCGCTGGTCCTCCCTCCACCACAACCTCAGGGTTATTCACTGCCGGGCTCCTTTGTCGCTCTCCTCTGCTGCTGTGGTCTCCCCCGGCTGCGGCGATGTTGGACGGGACATCCAGGCGCAAGTCTGTTTACCAGAACGGTGCTATTCCCTCCGTGAGGACTGGCAGACGCTCCGTTTGTTATTTGTTTTGTTTGTTTCATTTTGTTAAATGTCCTTGGGTACCCTGAAAGGCGCTATATAAATTAAATATATAATTAATAATGCTGTAATATCGGTTAGGGCACCTGCGTTGCTGCTGGTCAAACAAGCTCCACTGAGACCTGCGTTGACCACGGTAATGTTGACATTAAATATCCTGCATTAGCTCTCTGTCGCCTTGCAACTGCAAGCAGGATGCAATTTTTTTATTCTATGTTTAAGTTGAATATGTTTATGTTCACAGTCTTGTGCAGACATCATTTTGGGAAAAAATAAAATGGTTGCTTTTGGTGCAGAAGATGGTGCAGAACTCCTTTTTTGCCACTCAATTAACTACCTGGAATCGATATGAGAATTGATAAGGAATCGAATCGATAGGCAGAATCGACAATGGCATTGATATCGATAAAAACTTATCAATTCCCATACCTAATTTATATTTCAGTCCATCTGAATAATAAGAAGTCCACTCTCTGGAGACTGAACTCAAACATCCTGAACAACCCAGTTATTAAAGACAAATTGAATAGTTAAATTAAATTGAATTTGGAAATTAACGAATGAATAAGTGACCCCACCCATTCTTTGGGATGCACTAAAAGCAGTGATTAGGGGCAAATTAATGGCCATCTACTAATATGATGAGACAATTAGAGAACAAAAACTCAAAAAATCAGAAGGGGACTTGAAGAGACCACAGAAAGAACACGCAAAAAAAGTCTCTCAAAGATGACAAAATAAGTAAGATTATAAAATTAAAAAAAGAAATAGATTAAATAAATACTCAGGAAATTAAAAAAACAAACTCAAAGCATCAATACTATGAGAAGTGGGAAATTTTAAAAAACTACTTTAAAGAACTATATATAAATACTTGTAATGTTTTTGTCTTGTATGTAGTTCCCTTTGTAATTAATGGTAAAGCAAGCATATCCATCCATGTACAAAGATATTTGAAGGTAAACTGATTCACAGTTTATCTCTCTGTTGATCTTCATTTGTAGCCAAGATCATTTTATTTGTTGAACACTCACATGTAACTTTTCCCTGTAGCCGTTTCATTTGGTATTGGCTTTGTAAGTTGAACAGAAAATAACAAGATGTGTCAATTGTCTTGCTACCTATTAATTTTCCCATTGAATTGGTCACCTCAGATCTGTTGCCCCCCAAGAAATTTGTCAGGAGCCGCCACTGTTCAGTGACTAAATTCATTTATGTGTCACAGAAATCTTTTGAATTTGAGGTTGAGTATTTTCTGATCAGACATCTGACACAGAGGGTCTGTTGTTATTATTATCATAACTAGGGCTGCAATGATTAGTTGTCGTAATCGTTTACGTCGACAATAAAAATTTGTCGACACAAAATTTGTGCGTTGACGCGTCGTATTTATTATTGTTATTATTATTTATCATCATTTAAAAAAAAAAAAGATTTGAGCCGGAGCAAATTGCTTTAGCACCGCTACTAGAATGGGCACCACAGTGTGGCATAGAAGAAGAAGACTGTTCTGCAGAAGAAGAAGGATATGAATGATGGCGGAACATGTTGAGGAGAGCAGGAAAGCGAAACCAAACACGTCCAAAGTTTGGGAACATTTTCGGGCGGTAACCTCCCATCTTTAATATGTGACATTAAATTTACGTGTGACTCTGTAGTAGAGCTCAGATCGATCCCAAAAACATCAAACCTGACCGACCCCGTGCCTGGCTGGCCTGGCCTGGCCGGCCCGGCCCGACCCGGCCTCAGTAACGAGGAATCTACCGCGTTAATATTTCCAAACCAGTAATCAGATTTAAGTTACTAATTCAAGTCACTGTGTGTTGCTATTATTTTTGTAATTTTCCTCAGTAAAAATATATATTTTTGCTTTCTTCTTGCGTCTCGAGGAGTGATGTCGTGTGTGCAAAAAGTCACGTTTTCAGCATGAGGACAACTCACTCACGTGTAGAACCACGCAGCGGCAAAACAACAATGGAGGGAGGAGAGAGATTTGCGTTTTGTAGCTGGAAATAGTCATTATTTTGAGTTATTTTAAAAAAAAAGCCTACAAACCTGCAAGCAAATCAAACTGAAATGGATTTGCATTTTTTAAACATATTCATCCATTTAGTAATTAGTAATTTATTAAAGTTCATAGTTATCAAAAATGCAACAGATCTGAATGACAGCAACATGTGTGGTTGTGCTGCCCCATGTGTCATCAGACAAGAGGCCATCTGGAGACAAGCTCTTTAATACATTCATTGGTTAATAATGTGTACAGATGTGAATGGTGGCCAGTAAAATGATTAGAAAGAAAAGAAATAAGAATAAGAAAAGAAAAGAAAAGAATAAGTCAAATTTGCAAATAAGAGGTTTCTGTCTGACAGCAACGATATCAGTAGTAATTCATGTGTAGGATATTAAGTCAGTAAACAGTTATAATATAAATTTGATGAAACACTGAATAGTAAACCTCCACTTAATGCAATGATTTATAACATAATTAATTTGTAAGATATGTAATCAATTAAAAACTGTAATAATTAGTATTAACTAGAAAAATTAGCATTTCCTGCGAAAATACAGTGTGAATGCTAAAGGCTGAAGCTATTTCGGAAATCTGCTGCATGTACTGCCGAAAATGAATAAAACTATAGGCTGAATGGCTGGGAATTTGCAGAAAAAGCAGAATTTTCAAAAGCTTAATGGGCAGAAAGGCTTAAAAGTAATAGGTTGAATGGGCTAACAAAGGTGAACATTTTGATAGCTGAAAAGTTTATCTAGCTGAATATAAAGCTGAATATATGAAAAAGCTGAAAATGCAGAAAGATTAATATTTGAAAGAGCTGAAAAGACAGAAAGGCTGAAAAGTAATGGGCTGAATAGGCTTAAAAAGTTGAACATTTCTAGAGACATAAATCTGAATATTTGAAAGGGTTGAAAAGGCCTGAAAGCTGAATATTGAATAAGCTGAAAAAAGCTGGAAAGTAAGAGGGCTGAAAGAGCTAAAAGGGTGAACGGTTTGATAGCTGAATAGTTTCTGTAGCTGAATATAAAGCTGAATGTTTGAAGGAGCTGAAAAGGCAGACAGATGAATATCTGAAAAGGCAGGAGAGTAAGAGGGCTAGGAGAGTGTAAAAATTTAAAGATAAACATTTTGATAGCTAAACAGTTTCTTTTGCAGCTCATAAAAAATGTACGGAAAAAGCTGAAAAGACAGAAGGATGAATATTTTAACAAGTTAAAAAGAGGGCTGAAAGAGCTTAAAATGGTTGAACATTTTGATAGCTGAACATAAAACTGAATGTTTTAAGGAGCTGAAAAGGCAGAAAGACGATAATCTTAAGAAGCTGACAAGGCAGAAAAGCCAAAGAGGGCTGAAAGAGTTGAAAAAGTTGAACATTTTGATTGCTGAACATGAAGTTGAATGTTTGAAGGAGTTGAAAAGGCAGAAAGATGAAAATTATAAAAAGCTGAAAGGGCAGAAAAGCTTAAGGGGGCTGAAAGAGTTAAAAAAAAAGTTGAACGTTTTAATTGCTGAACATGAAGTTGAATGTTTGAAGGAATTGAAAAGGCAGAAAGATGAATATCTGAAAAGGCTTAAAAGCTTTAGACTAAGAGGGCTGAAAGAGGTTAAAAAGGTGAAAAAAGACTGAAAAGGCCGAAAAGTTGTGGAGTAACAGAGTTGAAAGAACTTAAAAAGGTGTAAAAAGACTGAAAAGGCAGAAAAGTTGTCGAGTAAGAGGACAGAAAGAGCTTAAAAAGGTAAAAAAAAAAACTCAAGAGGTGGAAAGTTAAAGGCAGAAAGAGCTTAAAAAGGTGAAAAAGACTGAAAAGGTGGAAAGTGAAAGGCAGAAAGAGCTTAAAATGGCTGCATCATCTATGTAAAGTAAAAGATGTGGGATCCAAATCCAGCTGAAGAAAAGTCTTTCTCCAGATTTTCCAGCTGCTCCCCACTCGAGCTCAGGCACGACACACGCTGGAGAAGTAGGAGAGCCAGATATGAAGCAGTCCCCATAAGATTGAATGGGAAAACGCCTCCCAAACCCCTGCAATTTCTGAAAAAAACATAATGGTAATCACCAAAATATTTATACGCAGAGTGAAAGGAGACATGGCTGAACTCACTCATGTCGTTTTTATTTCTGTCGAGTGAGAAATGAGGGCACAGGAGCGAGAGACAAATCAGGTACTGTCTGCGATAATCCAGAAATTTAGCCTCGAAATTAACATTGCGGCTTATGGGCCTATATTTCAACTTTTTGTCGCTCTCTGGCTTCTAAATCGAAAATCGTAAGTCTCACATCTGAAATAAGACCACCAACTGACACCCAACAAGATTTCCTACATTTCTATGCATATATTGTCTATGTCAAGTAAAAGGTGAGGGATCAAAATCAAGCTGAAGACAATTTTCTCTCCCATTCTTCGAGCGGCCTCACACTGTAGCGATGATGTCACGCGCTGTAGCCGACGCAATACACAATCATCCTTAAGATACACACGCTGGAGAAATAGCAGAGACAGAGATCAAATTGCTCCCATAATTGGAAAACGCCTCCGTAACTCCTGCAATTTTTGAAAAAACTGTAATGGTTATCGCCCAAATATTTACATGGTGAGTGAGAGGAGACATGGCTGAATGCGATCATGGAGCACAGGAGCGAGAGACAAATCAGGTACCGTCTGCTGTCGGACAGAAATTTAGCCTCAAAATTAACATTGCGGCTTATGGAGCTACATTTCGACTTCTTGCCGCTCTCGGGCTTCTAAATCCAAAACTGTAAGTACCACATCCGAAATAAGACCACCAGCTGACACCCAACAGGATTTCCTACATTTCTATGCATATATTGTCCATGTCAAGTACAAGATGTGGATTCAGAATCAAGCTGACGACAATTTTTTTTCTATCTTAGAAGCTGCTCTCCACTCTAGCGATGATGTCACGCACTCTACACTGCAAAAACTCAAAATCTTGCCAAGTATATTTTTCTTATTTCAAAATATCTCATCACACTTAATATAAGACAAAGTCACCTAAAGAGCAAGATTCAAGTGAGATAAAGGAGCTAGTTTTTAGACAGTGCATCTTGAATATCTTGTTAAGTGAAACTGTCTTGACAAAATCTTGTTTTGAGTCATATCTCAGATGAAACAAGCTTTTTTGACATGTCATGAGGTTTTTAAGCTGCTGTGTTACTTCTAAAAGATGAATCGTCTTGTTTCAAGAAATAGACTTAACTTGAATTGAGACAACAAATCTGCTTTTATTGACATGCCCAACTCACAACAAACTCACAAGATTTTTTTGCTTATTACAAGCAAAAATATCTTGTATTAATTTTTTTTTTTGGTTATTTTTGGAGTGACCTTTTTTCCAGTGTAGCTGACGCAATACACACCCATTATAAAACCAGAAGAGGAGCTAAAAGTTCTTAAAACTAAAACTGCGACCATTTCAAAACCGTACAAGATTTTTAAAAACTGAATACATCGGCAATAGTTCAAGGTCTTGAGACTGGTTTAAAGTTTGAATGGTGTCTCTCGCTCAACGTATGAGGAACAAGATGAGGTTGAAAGGCGATGAGTTTTGAAAAGGATTTGAAGCTTTTCCAATTTGATTCAATGTTAAAAAAATAATTGGAAAAAGCTGAATTATTGAAAAGTTGAAAAGCGGAATGTTGAAAGAGCTGAAAAAGCTGAACATTTTAATAGCTGAACAGTTTGAATAGCTGAACGTATGCTGAAGTTATAGCAGAATGAAATTTGAAAAATTCCCCATAAGGATGAATGGGGAAAATTTTGCAGAAAAAGCTGATTATTTCCAAAAGTATAAAAGGTAACATTTTGATACTTGAATGGTTTCAATAGCTCAAGATTTGTAGGAGAAGAAGCGTGCCGAAAAAACGTACGGAATCAGGAATAATAAATTCCAGAAGAACAATAGTGTGAATGCTGACTCAGCATTCACACTAATAATATCTAGAAAATGTGTATTATCTGCGAAAATACAGTGTGAATGCTGAAGGCTGAAGCGAAATCTGCTGAATGTACTGACGAAAAGCTAACAGTTGAAAAGCTGAAAAAGGTTGAAAAGTTAAAGGCCAGAAGAGATTAAGTTGAACATATTGATAGCTGAACAGTTTCTGTAGCTGAACATTAAGCTGAATGTATAAAGAACCTGAAAATGCAGAAAGATGAATATTTTAAAAAGTCTAAAAGACAGAAGAGTTGAAGAGGGCTAAAAGAGTTAAAAAAGTTGAACATTTTCATGGCTGAACATGAAGCGGAATGTTTGAAGGAGCTGAAAAGGCAGAAAGATGAATATCTGCAAAGGCTAAAAAGGTGTAGACTAAGAGGGCTGAAAGAGCTTAAAAAGGTGAAAAAGACTGAAAAGACCGAAAAGTTGTGGAGTGGGAGGACAGAAAGAGCTTAAAAAGGTGAAAAAAGACTGAAAAGACCGAAAAGTTGTAGAGTAAGAGGGGGGAAAGAGCTAAAAAAAAGGTGAAAAAAGACTGAAAAGACCGAAAAGTTGGGCACAGAAGAGAGACAAATCAGGTACCGTCTGCGATCCTCCAGAAATTTAGCCTCAAAATGAACATTGGTTTATGGGCCAGGTGGTCAAGTTTGTGTCGCTCTCGGGCTTCAAAATCAAAAACCGTAAGTCCCACATCTGAAATAAGACCACCAACTGTCACCCAACAAGATTTCCTACATTTTTATGCATATATTCTCTATGTCAAGTAAAAGGTGAGGGATCAAAATCAAGCTGAAGACGATTTTGTCTCCCATTCCTTGAGCAGCCTCGTACTCTAGCGATGATGTCACGCACTCTAGCTGACGCAATACACAGCCATTATAAAATCAGGAGAGGAGCCAAAACTCCTTCAAACTAAAACTGTGATTATTTCAAAACCATATAATTTTTTAAAAAACTGAATACAGGTCCAATAGTTCAAGGTTTTGTGAGTGTTCTAAAGTCAGAATGGTGTCTTGAGGGAGGGAGAAAAAGAGGTTGAAAGTCGATGAGTTTTGAAGAGGATTTGAAGATTTTCCCATTTGCGTCAATGTAAAAAAATTTTTTTGAAAAAGGTGAATTGCTGAAAAAGCTGAAGAGTTCAAAAGCTGGTACAGCATTCACACTAATTAAGTTCCAGTAGAACAATAGTGTCACAAAACTGGCACAGGAAACACAAAACAGGAATGAATGCTGCGTCAGCATTCACACTAATAATAATAAATTCCAGAAGAACAATAGTGTGAATGCTGACTCAGCATTCATTCCTGTTTTGTGTTTCCTGTGCCAGTTTTGTGAAAAAACACTGGTCATCATCTGCTTGAAGTCAGTGCAATAAACTCTGTTTTTTCAGATGCTTTTTGTGTGACTCTTGAATCAAGCAAGTTGAGTTTGTTACTGAATCTTAAAACAAGATTTATTTTGATGAGACTTTGGGGGAGGGATGTAAAATATTATTTTAACAGTTATTTACCTCATTTTAAGATTTCCTGCCTATTTGAGACAAAAAGATAAGGTTTGCTTGATATAAAATTATAATGTAAAGTTGAACACTTAAAATAAGAAATTAACTCGTAAAACAAGACAAATTCTCTAACACTTCTAAATCTAAGTTTTTTTTTCTTGGTAAGAACCTAATAATTTTTAGTGTAGGACGTCAAACTAGTGCTATTTATCCAGAACCAAACATGATATCGGCAAAATGTCTTCACCGTCATGCGGGAAAGGCCTTAAAGAACACAATCATCAAGTTTTGTGGTTTGGAGTTTTCCACACTCTGTCAGTTGGCTCTCCCAGTCTGCTGCACGAACATTCCGCCATACACACTCATTGAAAACTAGGGATCGACCAATATGGATTTTTTTAAGGCCGGTGCCGATACCGATTGTTTTTCATCAACCTTAGCCGATGGCCAATACTGACTGCCGATTTTCTTGAGCCGATATTTGTAGCCGATACTACTTTTGCTCCCTCAATTTACATCATAAAAATTACACAATGATGATAACAAATGTTAGAAGTCTCAAGTTTTTTAAAAATGGAACATTTATTGAAATTAAAAAAGATGGGGTAGAACAAGAACAAGTAAACAGTATTTAACAAACATTAAAAACAGGTGAGGTAGAGCGAGCCTTTCCGGGAGTAGGCTCTGTGAAATGCTGCCACACTGGATTGGTTTTCTGCTCTGCCATTTCTTTAAAAAGAATAAACAAAAACACAGATCAGTGTCAATCTTGTGCAATCATCTCACATTCATATCATCCACATTATGTGTGCATCATATGGATGGGTGCATATGGTTAACTGTGCAAGGGTGAAAGGCTTCCACATGTACAACACAGACTTGATGATGCATTGTTTGCTGATATAATCAGGTCATCACAAAATGTCTTATGTCAACACATTTAAATAATTTAAGCAAACAAACAATAAATAAGTAGCCATTGAAATAAAGTGCTTGATTTGTAATCTAAGACTGCCAGGGTTTCAATTTTTCTACATAAAATAAAATGAGCATGTCTTAGGCTACGATGCCACCTAACATGCAAAGACGACACGCTAGTAGGTCTCAACCAAAATGTAAAAGAAGCTGCCAGAGTGGCAGCGCCAGAACATAAATTAGCAGAGGAAAATAATGCGCATTAAGCAACAAACTGTTCAAGTTTCTCTTCTAAATTTCATCAACGTTATAAAGTATAAAACTGTTTCTCAAAGTTTTAAAAGCTCTCCTTCAGTCGATGCAGCACTCTCATATATCGCTGTGATGCGTGTGTGTCCCACTGAGTGAGACGCTCACACACACACACACACACACACACACACACACACACACAAACTTACACGAACTTCTGTTTGGTAGCTGACGCTGACTGAAAAACTTAACCACCATTTAACTGGATTGCTAACGTGTGCACATGGCTCTTAACACTAGTAAGGCCATCACGGTGCACTTGTCTGGTACATGATAAACGTTAACACAGATTAATATTCAACCACGTATAAAACATATCTCTCATCACTAAAGCTCTTCTTGAGGGGGGGTCGCGCTATGATATCACCGCGATGGCAAGGGAACTCCGCCTCGCTTCAAGTGGGGAAGAGAAACACACACACCCCGCTCCAAGTAACGTTCGGGGGAGGGAGGGAGAGACACACACACACGCCTTCAGATCTCCAGCCAGGTGGTCACTAAATAAAACTTCTATAACACCACAGAATCACGCAACCACGTCGGCATTACTTAATCTTATGACCAGTGTTCCTAACAGCTACCGTATGAATACATATAGCCACAATGGCAAGCAGTTTGATAGACGAAGCATTTTGTGTTCCTGTTTACCATTTGGACCCACAAACTTGCTTAGCTACAGTTTCAAGCAAAACACATATAGAGCATGCATTTGGCATTAGTGCTTCCACTTTCAATGTGTATGGCAGTATTTCAGCTAAATTAAATAGGTAAAAGATGCTTTGAAAGTTTAAAACTTACCAGCACTCTCCTAGTGGGGGAGGGGCTATGCATGGACTGCATGTGCACTGCAGCGTCTTCAGAAACACAGAGCTGCCTGCGGAGCCTGTCTGTAAATAATGCCGGATCAGTGAACGCAGCAGCCGGCATCGGCCGATGCCGATTCACGTAAAAAACGCTAAAATCGGAAGATAAAATCGGCCGGGCGATGAAACGGCCGATCAGTATTGAAAACCCTGAATTTTCCAAAAAACACCATCATTAAAGGGTCAGCGTTCAAAAACTGTACATCGTAGCCAAAAAGTTCAAATACAAACCAAATAGCCAAGACCTGTGCCTACATTTTAAAGTTTGAATGGTTTTTCTAGGTCAATGTATGACAGAGCAGGAGATTTGCGACGTTTTTGACCTTTTCACTGTTTTGGCGTCGATAGGGAGGGGCCTTAGGGGAGGGGCAAGTAGAGCGTGGTTTGCATATCATTAGAGAGGGTAATGGCTGCAGCCTGCGGGAAGGCGGGGCTGGACCGTCCAGCCACAATACCATTTTAGTCTCTGTGTATCTGGTTCTGTCGCGGAGCTCCCGAGATCCGGTCTCTATATGCGTATGGAGTGTGGTAGTAGCATGGAGCTAACAAGCTCTTAGCATTAGCCCCAGTTAGCACAACAGTAGAACAGCAGGCTTTTCTCGCTTGTTGTGTTGTTCCGAGCCGGGGCTGCAGCGCCGACAGCAGCGCTCCGGTCTGCTCTCCGAGCCCTGTACCACCATACCGCTGTACACGCATACAGAGACACTGTTTCCCCTATAAACTCAGTTCATAGACTTGGACTAATCAGGAGAGAGCTTGAAGAAAAGTTTGTGAGGTAGTTGGACTCTGTGTTGCCTTCAGCATTCACACCACTTAGTTCAATAGACATATTAAAAAAATTCAGTTGTGTTTCAAAATATTATGTTTTCAAATGCATGTTTCATGGGTTTTTAATTTGCTCTCAGAATATGAAGGTAAAACCAATGTAGAAACATACTGCCAAAATAATCGTGACTAATCGACTAATCGACTAATCGAACAAAATAATTGATAGATTAGTCGACAACCAAAATAATCGTTAGTTGCAGCCCTAATCATAACACAACAGAGACGTGGTGGAAATAAGATTTAACGTTAATGTTTTGATAATCCTCTGCAGTCAGTGTGGCGTGTGAAGTAGTTTGGATGAGCGATTCATCAAGCCGCAAAACCAGAGGCCAAGAAATCAGACAGGCACATTTTGAACAGGGACTAAACCAGTCTGAAGAAAGAGGTGTAAGTTTCGTGTTTGTGCCAAAACCTTCCTTGTCGCTGATCTTCATCTCTTCTTCTCATCTTCCTCTCTTCACTTGTAACTCTTGGCTTAGTGCTATGTTGCATTTTCTCCTGAACTGAACTGAACAACTGGAGGTGGAGTAAACGAAGCAGACCTCCTGACACTGAACCATCTACAATCAAGATACAGAGTCTCACACTGACTGTCTGTGGCTGCAGCAGGACTTATCATACCTGAGAGTGTCCAGTCTCCAGCCTGGATCCTCCAGTCGAGCAGACAGCTGCTCCACTCCTGAGTCACCTGGATGATTGTAGCTCAGGTCCAGCTCTCTCAGATGGGAGGGGTTGGAGTCCAGAGCTAAGGCCAGAGAAGTACAGCCTTCCTCTGTGATCAGACAGCCCGACAGCCTGCAGACACACAAAACAACCTCATCAGCTGAGGGTCCTGATGATTCAGTACACATCTGTGTTTAAGGGTTTAACGTTTATTATATGCATCATATTAGTTTTCACTAATTCTTTAATCAGCACGAATACATAGTGTGACTGAAGCTGATGGAAATACCATTAGTTTTGCAAATATTTGGTCATGAGCCAACATATTGTACAGATTAAAATAATGATGGAGCTAGAAGAAAAGTCAGAGGATCACCAAAGTAATTAAAGTTCATCCTGAGGGGAGCATGAATGTCTGAACCAAACCTCATGACAATCCATTCAGTGGTTGTTGAGATCAGTACATCGGGACCAAAGTGCAGAATAGACTGACGGACCCACATTTTATATAAAATGCATTTTGGTGATCTTCTGACATTTGATATACATTTTTTCAAGTATTTTTTTACCCTGTCTGGTCTAAACCTGCTCCAATTGTACAATTACATGAAATAATGAAATAAAATAATGAATCCAGACCTGAGAGTTTCAAGGACACAGTGTGGACTCTTCAGTTCAGCAGAAAGCAGCTTCACTCCTGAATCCTGCAGGTTGTTGTTACTCAGGTCCAGCTCTCTCAGACTAGAGGACTGGGAGCGGAGAACTGAGGACAGAGCTTCACAGCTTCTCTCTGAGAGGTTACAGCCACTCAGTCTGGATAAAGAATAAAGAGCAGATCAAGAAAAAAAACAGCACATTTACTCCATTCTGAAAAAAACTTCTCCACACTTACAGAGCTTTGTTGGAGGCTTTGACCACTGGCAGCAGCCTCAGAAGAGCCTCCTCTGAAGCAGAGTATTTCTTCAGGTCAAACACATCCAGATCTTTTTCTGATGTCAGTAAGATGAAGACCAGAGCTGACCACTGAGCAGGAGACAGTTTATCTGTGGAGAGACGTCCTGATCTCAGGGACTGTTGGATCTCCTCCACTAGAGAACGATCATTCAGTTCATTCAGACAGTGGAACAGGTTGATGCTTCTCTCTGGAGACAGATTCTCTTCAAACTTCTTCTTGATGTAAGCGACTGTTTCTTGATTTGCCTGAGAGATACTTCCTGTCTGTGTCTGCAGACCGCGTAGGAGAGTTTGATTGGTCTGCAGTGAAAGACCCAGGAGGAAGCGGAGGAACAAGTCCAGGTGTCCATTTGGACTCTTTATGGCCTGGTCCACAGCAGTCTGGAAGTACTGTGTCAATGCAACTTTGTTTTGTCTTGCTTCAGACTCCTGGGAGTTGAAAAGATGTGTTGGTTTGGTTGGTTTTCTGAATAGTTTAGACCACCAGGATGTTGACTTCTCTTCTTCTGCCAGCAGATTGACTCCAGAGTTGATGAACGTCAGATGGACATGAAGAGCAGCCAGAAACTCCTGAACACTCAGATGGACGAAGCAGAACACCTTGTCCTGGTACAGTCCACTCTCCTCTTTAAAGATCTGTGTGAACACTCCTGAGTACTTTGAAGCTGCTGTGATATCGATGCCACACTCTGTCAGGTCTGATTCATAGAAGATCAGGTTTCCTTTCTGCAGCTGATCAAATGCCAGTTTTCCCAGAGACTCAATCATCTTCCTGCTCTCTGGAGTCCAGTGTGAATCTGTCTCAGACTTTCCATCATACTTGATGTTCTTCACTTTGGACTGAACCACCAGGAAGTGGATGTACATCTCAGTTAGGGTCTTGGGCAGCTCTCCTCCCTCTCTGGTCTTCAACACATCCTCCAAAACTGTAGCAGTGATCCAGCAGAAGACTGGGATGTGGCACATGATGTGGAGGCTTCTTGATGTCTTGATGTGGGCGATGATTCTGCCAGCCTGCTTCTGGTCTCTGAATCTCTTCCTGAAGTACTCCTCCTTCTGTGGGTCAGTGAACCCTCTGACCTCTGTCACCATGTCAACACACCCAGGAGGGATCTGATTGGCTGCTGCAGGTCGTGTGGTTATCCAGAGGCGAGCAGAGGGAAGCAGTTTCCCCCTGATGAGGTTTGTCAGCAGCACATCCACTGAGGTGGATTTTGTGGCATCAGTCAGGATTTTAGTGTTGTGGAAGTCCAGAGGAAGTCGACACTCATCCAGACCGTCAAAGATGAACACAACCTGGAACTCTTCAAAGCTGCAGATTTCTTTGGTTTCAGTGAAGAAGTGATGAACAAGTTCCACCAAGCTGAACTTTTCCTCTTTCAGAACATTCAGCTCTCTGAAAGTGAATGGAAATGTGAACTGTATGTCCTGGTTGTCTTTGTCTTCAGCCCAGTCCAGAGTGAACTTCTGTGTTAAGACTGTTTTCCCGATGCCAGCCACTCCCTTTGTCATCACTGTTCTGATTGGTTCATCTCTTTCAGGTGAGGGTTTAAAGATGTCTTCTTGTCTGATTGTTGTTTCTGGTCTGTGTGGTTTCCTGGATGCTGTTTCAATCTGTCTGACCTCATGTTCATCATTGACCTCTGCAGTCCCTCCCTCTGTGATGTAGAGCTCTGTGTAGATCTGATTCAGAAGGGTTGGGTTTCCTGCTTTAGCGATCCCCTCAAACACACACTGGAACTTCTTCTTCAGGTCAGATTTAAGTTTACACTGACAAAATGCAGAATGACTTCCTGAATGAACACACAACAAAGATCATCAGGGTTGGCAGTTCATGTGTCAGGATGAGCCAGTTTTGTATTTATAATTGTATATCTGAACAAACTTCTGACAGCAGAGAAGGCTGTATTTACTTTTAGAATACCAGATAATGTATTACGAGCTTGATGCTGATAAAAGTGTAAATAAAAACAGTATTTAATCATTTGTAAAACAAACAGTGTTTTGTTGATCCTGTCCCGACTAGAGACATGTTGCTGGCATCAAATACAGAATAAGCTGGGACGTACAAAAAGCATTGACTTGACCTCCGCAATACAGCCATAAATAGTATCAGCATTAAAATTTAAAGGATGTCACCATTTTCAAAATCTACACTTCAATTTTCCATTTAAACGTTTTATCAGCACTCACAGCTATGATATTGTCAGATTTAGACTTTTATGCCCTGACAACTGTTATTTATATTTTTATGAGGTGCACTTGAACGCACCCTGACGTCCCTATCAACAAACATTACCTTTGCCATACAAAGCGCTATACATTTCAGAGTTTAAGACGTGCACCTGAATGCACCATGAGTCTTTAGACTATCACCCCCTCAACAACAGCAGCTTTACCTTCAGTCTGAGAGGAGGACACTCCTCTGTCCTCTGGAGCTCCTCCAGCATCTTTAAATTCAACTGACACTGAGAGGGAAAGAGAATATGTTTTATACTAGTTATATTATCATATTATTCTACATTAATTATTATATTAATCCGACCATAAAAGGGCCTAACTCAGGAGAAGTTTCACTGGTAATGTTTCATGATGTCCTCTCGCTGCCTCTGGGGTTCTACTATCACAAAATCCTCTTTTCTGTTGTACCACTTTCAGTTTGAACATTTGGTTATTCTGTGGTGTGATCTGGATATACATTTGTGTGTTTGACACTAGAGAGGGCTCTAAGATAAGGATTACCTCGGCTGCAATGTATGTTGGGAGTTGGAGTATGTTTTTACTGAGCAACCAGTAAAGAACATTAACTTCAGCTCTCTGCAGTCACATCTTTATTCACTAACTAAAAAAGAACCCAACACGACAATTCCAGATCTCAACTGTAAAGAATCTATGATGTCATCTGTTGTTATAACTTGACTGGTATGTTTGGTATCACAGTGTGAGGTAAACAAAGAGTTGAGCATCTCTACTCTCATTATATTATTTGTTCATTCACTTAAAGACAATACAGTTTATTTTACTGAATGTTTTTGGCCTGTAGTTCCTTTAAATAACTGTAACTCAGAGGTTTTTAAAGTCTCAGTCTCTGAGCCTCACTTTACACAAAGCCTGTACAACCCTGCTTAGTTTGGTTTCATTCCTGGATGTCTATGACATAATCATGTTATTCAAACCACGAGACATTCAACAGTTGAGCAAAAATGTCCTGTTATTATTTATCCTGTCTCACATAAATTCAAACATCACCTAGACAGCACCTACATCAAACTACACTTGGTCTTTCAGGGCTTCCATACAAACCAGAGACAACAGCAGCTTTACCTTCCGTCTGAGAGGAGGACGCTCCTCTGTTCTCTGGAGCTCCTCCAGCATCTTCAACATCCACTGACACTGACAGAGAAAGAGACATTATGTGATATAGTTTCAGTTTGACTTCATATTTGGTTTTTAAATGTGCCTGTGTTACGTACTGTAGGTTACATAGTTTATTCTTGGACAGTTGATTAGTAAGAATGTGATCTCCAACAATTCATCTTCATTTTTAGATACAATTATTCTGGACTGTGGTTGTTAAAAAAAGTCTATGAATAAAATCATTCAAATTATGAAACTATAAAGACGAGTGAGTAGATCTGTAGCACTGTAACATTTCAACTCCTATTGACATACACATAAACATACACATAAACATAAATACATCACTTGATGTCCCGCCGACAACAACGTCTGATTGGCTGTTACTCTGCGCAGTGTAACCAATCACCACTGAAGGCTTGGTGCCACTGCACAGAGGAGCAGCTCTGCAGACTGGAGCAGGGTAGAAGCTCCGGTGAGGCAGCAGGTATTTACACAGTTAGAAACATCACAATCCTCTGCACCCAGTATTCCCACACTGGGGTACGCGTACCCACTGTGGGAGACGGAGGGACGTAGAGGGTACGAGAAAACAAAGTGGTTTGTATAATCAAGGTCAAAGATTAGGTTACAATTGAAAATGTGTGGGCATCTGTACAGACAGCCCAGGGGCCATGAGGCGGAAACTGAGTAGTCACGTGCTTCCAGGCGGCTGCTCCTGATGCCACTGCAGCATCCACCAGGAAGTTGTTGCTGCCACCTTGAAGGACGTTTGGGACCTTTGCAGGAGAACTTGGAGGCTCCGGGGCCGAGCGCGATTTAAAATGCATTTTTGGGACACACAGTAAGTCGGATTGACTTGAAATTTGACACACAGGTCCAGCTCCATGTGCTCTACAAAAAAGCCAATCGGACCATTTTTTGCTAATTAGCATAATGTGAAATACAGTAAAATGAATAGAACTTTTGAAAAATTGACTCTATCAACATCAAATTTGGTATATGGCTTCGGTGGATGACAAGACACATTTCTATAGATGAGCCAGATTGGTCAAAAAACATGGCTATATATATATTATAGGCCATAATTCCCACACCTTTTGCCCTATCATCACAACTTGGTGGGTAGGTTCACAACAGGACGAGTAATCTGTCTACCAAAGCATGTTGAGCTCAGACTATAGGGGGCGCTATAAATGCCATTAGCATGTAGCTGAAAACCCAATTTGAAGAAATCTGGGGCTTATCATGGCTGTGTGTTGCACAGATCTTTGAGAAACACGACGGCCGATGTCATCGACTGTGGGGGATGAGGGTCAGGGTGGCCGGTTTGGGGCAAAAGAGGTTAGAACCTGCGGATTGCCGCTTGCGGCTATATTTATTAGGGTTCTAACCCCGAAGGGGTTGGAAATGATGATTGGAAATGATGTGCATCAACTTTTATTAAAATATGAGCCCCGTCAGTCAGATGGTGGCGCTATAATTAAGGATTTAAAATGCGTTTTTGGGAAGGCCACGCCCCTTACACAGTAAGTTGGATTGACTTGAAATTTGACACACAAGTCCAGCTCCATGTGCTCTACAAAAAAGTCAATCGGACCATGAAGCTCCGCCCACTTAGATTTGTTGCTAATTAGCATAATGTGAAATACAGTAAAATGAATAAAACTTTTGAAAAATTGACTCTATCAACATCAAATTTGGCATACGGCTTCGGGGGACAACAAGATATATTTCTACTATAAATGAGCCAGATTAGTCAAAAAACATGGCCGCCACAGACCAATGTATTGTCGCAATGGGCGGGGCTTAGACATGATTGGCCATAACTCCAACACCCTTTGCCCTATCATCACACAACTTGGTGGATAGGTTCACAACTGTACTGGGAATTTGCCTACTAAAGCATGTTGAGCTCAACCTATAGGGGGCGCTATAAATGCTACACATGCGTATCTCAAAGACCATTAGACGGAATTCCACCAAATTTGGTATGCATGCTCTAGGGGCGAGTATTAACTAATATCTTGAGTGCCATGTTGAATGGTGAAACTGGGCGTGGCCTATTCGTCATTAACCATCATTGTTTGCGTTTGATTAATTTATGGCGAGCTGGAAGGACCCAGAGACACGAAACTTGGTATGTTGAGTATAAACAACGTCTTCATGCTGCTCCAAAAATTTCATCCCGATCTGTCAGATGGGGGCACTATAACATAGGGTGTGAACTTCGAAAGGCTCTCCCCGCCAAGCCATAAGTGCTATTGACTTGAAATTTTTCAAAACATGTCCTCCTGATAGTCCTCTACAAAAAAGCCTATTGCACCAAGAAAGCCGCTAACACAGATTTTTTGCTAATTTGCATGATGTTAAAAACAGTAAAATGAATAGAACTTTTGAAAGATTGACTCTATCAACACCAAATTTGTTTTACGGCTTCGGGGAATGAAAAGACATATTTCTGCGATAAATGAACCAGATTGGTCAAAAAACATGGCCGCCACGGACCAATGTATTGTCGCAATGGGTGGGGCTTAGGATTATAGGCCATAATTCCCACACCTTTTGCCCTATCATCACAAAACTTGGTGGGTAGGTTCACAATAGGGATTAGTAATCTGTCTACCAAAGCATGTTGAGCTCAGACTATAGGGGGCGATATAAATGCCATTAGCATGTAGCTGAAAACCCAATTTGAAGAAATCTGGGGCTTATCATGGCTGTGTGTTGCACAGATCTTTGAGAAACACGGCAGCCGGTGTCATCAGCCGCGGTGGATGAGGTCAAATTCCCGTGAGCTGGAATGGGCCAGAAACTTGAAACTTGGCCAATGATTGGAAATGATGTGCATCAACTTTTATTAAAATATGAGCCCCGTCAGTCAGATGGTGGCGCTATAATTAAGGATTTAAAATGCGTTTTTGGGAAGGCCACGCCCCTTACAGAGTAACTGTGCGTTCAGACCAAAAGCGCACAAAGAGGAAAATCCGCCTTGTCCGCCTAGTGCGCCTTGTCCGCGCCACCTAAGTCGCTTAAGTCGCTTTTGTCACCCTGTTCGTTCTTGCTTCTAAATTTAAAGGGCCCGCTCGCGTTAAACACCACCACGCAACTACTGCTGTAGCAGCCCATCTAAACCGACATCGTTGATCATGGAAAGTTACTTGATAAAGTCATTAAATAGCATGCTACGCTGCAACGCTAGTATGCAATAATTTCTCTCCTTTCTTACAAACATATTACACAATTAAAAGCTCACCAGGCAAACCAACGACTAGAGCGACCTTCTTCCACGCATCGGCCGTCTTTAATGATCCCTATTAGAGTTTAGATTTCTCTGCCAGAGCCCGAGCCTGACCCTGACCGGTCGATATTTCCCTCCACTATCCTCGGCCGGGCCCTTGATCAAGCATTTGTATGTTTTAATAACTCAAAATAATGACTGTATTATGTTATTTGTGTCTGCATGGTCTGACACGTGAGTGAGTTGTCCTCATGCTTAAAACGTGACTTATTGCACACGTCACATCACTCCCCAGGACGTAAGAAGAAAGCAAAAATATGTAATTTTACTAAGGAAAATGACAACAATAACGCACAGTGACTTGAGTAAGTACTTTAATCTGATTACTGGTTTGGAAATATTATTACTCCTTACTGAAAAAAAGTGATCAGCTCATTCTGTTAACGGGCCGGGCCGGGCAGGCCGGGCTCGGACACAACGTGCACGGGCTCGGGTCGGGTCTGGCTTGATTTTGCGGGCCGATCTAAGCTCTAATCCCTATACGCGAACAGGGTGAAATCGTAGAGGACCGGGTGTTCTGCTACGGCAGCAATCAACATTTTCAGCGCCATCTCGGAAAGAATGTTTGGTAGGAACAAAAGTTACGCCGGTGTTTCTCTGGGACCGACCTGACCGAGGGACGACAGCAGAACGAGACATCCCGATTGGTTATCGGGTGGCTTTTCCCCCTTTCCCACCTAGACGCGTCATAGCTCATTACATAAAGTTGGAGGATTTTTAACTTTTTTTTTCCTCCTAATGCGCCTATTCCTCCCGCCTCCGCCTTTTCCACCTTTCCCTCCTTGTCCGCCTGACTCCCAATACACAATGAATGACTTCCGGGATCTTTTTCCTCTTTGTGCGCTTTTGGTCTGAACACACAGTAAGTCGGATTGACTTGAAATTTCACACACAAGTCCAGCTCCATGTGCTCTACAAAAAAGTCAATCGGACCATGAAGCTCCGCCCACTTAGATTTTTTGCTAATTAGCATAATGTGAAAAACAGTAAAATGAATACAACTTTTGAAAGATTGACTCTATCAACACCAAATTTGGTATATCGCTTCGGGGGATGACAAGACACATTTCTACTATTAATGAGCCAGATTAGTCAAAAAACATGGCCGCCACGGACCAATGTATTGTCGCAATGGGCGGGGCTTAGACATGATTGGCCATAACTCCCACACCCTTTGCCCTATCATCACAAAACTTGATGGGTAGGTTCACAACTGTACTGGGAATCTGCCAACCAAAACATGTGGAGCTCAACCTATAGGGGGCGCTATAAATGCTACACATGCATATCTCAAATACCATTGGACGGAATTCCACCAAATTTGGTATGCATGCTCTAGGGGCAGTATTAACTAATATCTCGAGTTCCATGTTGATTGGTGAAAGTGGGCGTGGCCTATTTGTCATTAACCATCATTGTTTGCGTTTTATTCATTTATGGTGAGCTGGAAGGACCCAGAGACATGAAACTTGGTACGATGAGTATAAATGACGTCCAAATGCTGCTCCAAAAATTTTATCCCGATCCGTCAGATGGGGGCGCTATAACACAGGGTGTGAACTTCGAAAGGCTCTCCCTGCGAAGCCATAAGTGCTACTGACTTGAAATTGTTCAGACACGTCCTCCTTATAGCCCTCTACAAAAGACCCTCTTGCACCATGAAAGCCGCTGTTACAGATTTTTTGCTAATTTGCATAATTTTAAAAACAGTAAAATTAATAGAACTTTTGAAAGATTGACTCTATCAACACCAGATTTGGTATACGGTTTAGGGGGATGAAAAGACACATTTCTACTATAAATGAGCCCGATTGGTCAAAAAACATGGCCGATACGGACCAATGTATTGTCGCAATGGGCAGGGCTTAGAAATTATTGGCCATAACTCCCACACCCTTTGCCATATCATCACAAAACTTGGTGGGTAGGTTCACACCTGTACTGGGAATCTGCCTACCAAAGCATCTTGAGCTCAACATGTAGGGGGTGCTATAAAAGCCATTAGCATGTAGCTGAAAACCCAATTTGGGGAAATCTGGGGCTTATCATGCCTATGTGTTGCATAGATCGTTGAGGGACACGGCAGCCGGTGTCATCAGCCGCGGTGGATGAGGGTCATGGATGGCCGGTTTGGGGCAAAAGAGGTTAGAACCTGCGGATTGCCGCTTGCAGCTATATTTCTTATTTGTTGTCTGCCGCTTGAGCTCAAATTCCCGTGAGCTGGAATGGGCCAGAAACTTGAAACTTGGCCCAATGATTGGAAATGATGTGCATCAACTTTTATTAATATATGAGCCCCATCAGCCAGATGGTGGCGCTATAATTAAGGATTTAAAATGCGTTTTTGGGAAGGCCACGCCCTTCACACAGTAAGTCGGATTGACTTGAAATTTGACACACAAGTCCAGCTCCATGTGCTCTACAAAAAAGCCAATCGGACCATGAAGCTCCGCCTACTTAGATTTTTATGCTAATTACCATAATGTGAAAAACAGTAAAATGAATAGAACTTTTGAAAGATTGACTCTATCAACACCAAATTTGGTATATGGCTTCGGTGGATGACAAGACACATTTCTATAGATGAGCCAGATTGGTCAAAAAACATGGCTGCCACGGACCAATGTATTGTCGCAATGGGCGGGGCTTAGAAATGATTGGCCATATTCCCACACCCTTTGGCCTAATATCACACAACTTGGTGGGTAGGTTCACAACTGTACTGGTAATCTGCCTACTAAAGCATGTTGAGCTCAACCTATAGGGGGTGCTATAAATGCTACACATGCGTATCTCAAAGACCATTGGACAGAATTTCACCAAATTTGGTATGCATGCTCTAGGGGCGAGTATTAACTTATATCTTGAGTGCCATGTTGATACTTGAAAGTGGGCGTGGCCTATTCGTCAATAACCATCATTGTTCGCGTTTTATTAATTTATGGAGAGCTGGAAGGACCCAGAGACAGGAAACTTGGTACGTTGAGTATAAATGATGTCCAAATGCTGCTCCAACATTTTATCCCAATCCGTCAGATGGAGGCGCTATAACATAGGGTGTGAACTTCGAAACGCTCTCCCCGCCAAACCTGAGTGCTATTGAATTTTAAATTTTCATAGATGTCCTCCTTATTGTACTCTACAAAAAAGCCTCATGCACCACGAAAGCTGCTATTACAGATTTTTTGCTAATTTGCATAATGTGAAAAACAGTTAAATGAATAGAACTTTTGAAAGATTGACTCTATTAACACCAAATTTGGTATACAGCTTCTGGGAATGAAAAGACATATTTCTACTATAAATGAGATTGGTCAAAAAACATGGCCGCCACGGACCAATGTATTTTAGCAATGGGCAGGGCTTAGAAATGATTGGCCATAACTCCCACACCCTTTGCCCTATCATCACAAAACTTGGTGGGTACGTTCACAACAGGACTGGAAATCTGCCTACCGAAGCATGTTGAGCTAAACCTATAGGGGGCGCTATAAATGCCATTAGCATGAAGCTGAAAATCCAATTTGGAGAAATCTGGGGCTTATCATGGCTATGTGTTGCACAGAGCTTTTAGGAACACGGTGGCCGATGTCATCGGCTGCGGGGAATGAGGGTCAGGGGGGCCGGTTTGGGGCGAAAGGGGTTAGAACCCGCGGATAACCGCTTGCGGCTATATTTCTTGTTGATTTTGTGTCCATGAAGCATCTTATACTGGTTTAACTGCTCCTGAACAAACAGATTAACATCGCAACATCTCTTTGGTTATTTAAGGAATTGATAAAATACCACACTAACAATAAAACCATCCACATGATTCAGTGACAGAAGAGTCTGAAACCAAAGAGAAACGTAAAGAGAATAAATCAGGGAGCTCCATCATGTCTCTGTCCTCTTAGTAAACAACAATGATTGATCACTTAACCTTTTCTCATAAAAACAAGTTGTGGCCTTTAGTTTCATTCTCTGTTGAATTCAATGAGCTTCTCTACTGAGACTCTGCTCCATCACAAGCATTGTGTCACCAGTTTCCACCGGCTGTCTTTTCTCTGGAAATACGGAGATGTAAAACTGACTGACCTTCTGCTCCTGAGCTGCTGGCTGACAGGTTCTGCAGCAGGTCCATCCTGGGTATCTCCTTCAGAACCTCCTTGGTGACCTTCACAGCTCCATGAAGTTTAAAGGTTTTCACCATCAGGCTCACTGTTTCCGGCCTTTCTGCATCCTCGAGATCGGCAGTTGCAATGCCACGATCCTCCAGATGAAATTTGAACTCCTTAAATTCTTTGTTTTTTAATTCTTTCAGAATTTTCAAGAGGTCAACTTTCTTCAGTGTGGCTCCCTGCTAATAAAAGGCAGTATTATCAACCTGACAGAAAACTGTGACAGGAACATATCAGAGCATCAACAGGAGCTCTGATTGGCCGACACAGCAGTAGAGTCTGGCCAGTTAGAGCTCCTGCTGCTGCTGCGTGGGCCGGACTGAAAGTAACTGAAGTGATGCTCTGCTTACACGCCCTTCTGTCTCCAGATGTGAACAGCTGACAGTCTGTTCCATTTTCCATCAGCTTCTGTTCCACCAGCTGTTACTTCTTGAAATGAAGCTGTCGTCTCAGGACACCAAACAACACTGAACAAGAAAGACGAAACATGAAACCACAACTTTAACTTCAACACAAATAAAAGTGAATGTGAAGAAAAATAAAGTTCTTAGATGTTAACCAATAAAGTGTCCAATGTTCCACGGAGGAGGACACGAGTCAATTCTGTACTGAAACATCTTGGATCCAATAATGTTGCTGCATTCTGACTATTCAAGTTGTGTTGGGCCCAGAAATGATGCAACACGTCTTCCCCTCGTGTGAATGCAGGTGTGACTGATTCAAACTCTGATGGAGGTTTTGCTTCGTCCTCTGATCTCATCAGGAACATCTGGGGCCTCATTTATAAACGTTGCATACGCACAAAAGAAGGCGTACGCCACTCTCTACGCACACCGCAGGATTTATAAAAAGAGAACTTGACGGAAAACGTGCGGTCCTCCACGCAAACTCTGACCCGCACATAACTGGGGTAAGGAGAAACTGCGCCACTGATGGCAGAAGAAAGAAACGGGAGAAACTGTGTGAAACTGATACTGATCGTGTAAAATAAATAGTAATTTTACCTCTCATGAACGGATTATTTGCAAGAAATGGATAAAAAAAGAATCTACAATGAATAAACAAACTCCCTGGAGAGCACACAGGAAACATATGATTTAGGACAATAGTAAGACAACAGTAGGACAAATTACGTTTACACTTATATGAATGCAGTTTAATATATTAATTTCCGATATCATAGAGCCCATTTCGTTTCATCCCCGTTTTCAATGCATAACGCATAACACACTTTGTAACTGTGTTTTGTTGCCCTAAAAATAAATACTATAATCATCTTATATTGTTAGTCAGTCAGGGTAATTCTCACACGTGTAGCAGATATTACCTAATAGATGGAATATAAAGGCATGTATTTTCAATGCGTTGTGGCGCACAATGGCTGCTTTGGCACTGTTGGAGGATGTGGCAAACGGAAGGATACGGAGGGAGCGGAACTTCCATCCACTGGCCAACAGTGATGAGTGGCTGATGAGCCGTTTCCGACTCCCACGAGCTGTCCTCTTGGCTCTATGTGCGGTATTGGGCCCAGCGTTAGAGAGGAACACCCGCAGTTTGTCGCAGCAGTACATATTGTTTCCTTATACGGTGAACAGGCAAATAAAAATGCGCAATTTGCAGCAATGTCCGTTTTCCCAAATGTAATCGGTGCCACGAACTACACTCATGTTGCTATAAGAGCACCGAGTGAGAATGAATTGGGCCGCCATTGGTGTCCCCCTCCACCTCCGTCCCACGTCACTCAGGAGGGATATCCCGATGATCCCCGCCAGTTTTTCATCCAGTGGGGTGAGCTCCGGTTGGCCCGTGCACACAGGTGCGCCGCATTTAGAGTGGAGTGTGATTTATAAAGGGAAATCGGCGTAGGACGTGCGTGCGCACTGTTTCATAAATCAGGATATTTTTGTGCGATTTCCCTTTATAAATCACACTCTCTAAATGTGGCGCACCTGTGTGCGGGTCATACGACGCCCATAGTTGCCCATAAATATTCAGGAAAACTCCCCTAATTAATATTCATTCATGACTGAAAGCAGAGAGAAAGGCGAACGGGCCAACCGGAGCTCACCCTGCTGGATGAAAAACTGACGGGGATCATCGGGGAATCCCTCCTGAGTGACGTGGGACGGAGGAGGGGGACACCGATGCCGGCCCTATTCATTCTGACTCGGTGCTCTTATGGCAACATGAGTGCAGTTAGAGAGGCACCGATTACATTTGGGAAAACGGACATTGCTGCAAATTTGCGCATTTTTATTTGCCGTTCACCGGATAAGGAAACAATATGTACTGCTGCGACAAACCAGTTATACCACTTGAAGCGGGACTGGCACTGCGTGGTTTCTGCGGGTGCTCCTCTCTAACGCTGGGCCCAATACCGCACATAGATCCAAGGGGACAGCTCGTGGGAGTCGGAAACGGCTCATCAGCCACTCATCACTGTTGGCCAGTGGATGTTGCTGGTCTCTGAAGTTCCGCTCCCTCCGTATCCTTCCGTTTGCCACATCCTCCAACAGTGCCAAAGCAGCCATTGTGCGCCACAACGCGTTATAAATACATGCCTTTATATTCCATCTATTAGGTAATATCTGCTACACGTGTGAGAATCACCCCGACTGACTAACAATATAAGATGATTATAGTCTTTATTTGTAGGGCAACAAAATACATTTACAAAGTGTGTTATGCGTTAGGCATTGAAAACGGAGATAAAACGAAATGGACTCTATGATATCAGAAATTAATAGGCTTTGTTAAACTGCATTCATATCAGTGTAAACGTAATTTGTCCTACTGTTGTCTTACTATTGTCCTAAATCACGTTCCCTGTGTGCACTCCAGGGAGTACGTTTGTTTATTAATTTAAGATTTTGTTTATCCATTTCTTGCAAATAATCCGTTCATGAGAGGTAAAATTACTATTCATTTTACACGATCAGTATCAGTTTCACACAGTTTCTCCCGTTTCTGTCTTCTGCCATCAGTGGCGCAGTTTCTCCTTACCCCAGTTATGTGCGGGTCAGAGTGTGCGTGGAGGACCGCACGTTTTCCGTCAAGTTCTCTGTTTATAAATCCCGCGGTGTGCGTAGAGAGTGGCGTACGCCTTCTTTTGTGCGTACGCAACGTTTATAAATGAGGCCCCAGGTCACCAGAAGAGGAAGAAGCACCATGACAGTGAGCAGTAAACATTAGTTCATGTTCCAGCCTGCAGCTTCTCTCTCGTCAGTCTATCCTGCTGAGCCGGACACTGCAGCTCCTGATCCGTCTGTCCTGCACTGCAACTTTATTCTTCCACATTTTGGAGGCAAATATTCTACTTTTTACTGAACTACATCTGTTTGATGACTTTAGTTCCATTACAGATTACATGCTGCATCAGAGCCGAGACTGAAAACTGGTTTTCCTGAGTTTCACAACAGAAGACAAGTTAACAAACCTTCATGTGAACGACCAGGTCGACTTGGTTTGTTGTCACCAGTTCTTTAGGTCCAAATGGAGACGGGTCAGAACCAGGTGACAGCAGACAGGCAGAGTGAGCTGGAGTCTAACTGGACAAACAGATGTGCATCAATCCTGCTCTGGTTCAATGATTGTGTCAGTGCAGTGATCATCTCTGATCTATTCACAGTGTTGTGTTACTGTACAACAACATGACAACAGTCTTTATACTGAACGTACCATCACAGTTAAACCTGTTCAGAGACACAACAAACCTGCAGTGACTGTGACAATAAAACAGCAGCTCAGTTTTTATACAGGTGAATATGTGACATGATGACCTCATGAAGACACAAGTATTTAGATGTTGCTGTTTAAATCCATCACACCAGAGTCTAAATGATGCTGTCACATGTTTATATGACAGCTGTGTGGAAAGTTTGATGGAAAAAATCAGTTTTCATGAGAAAGAACTTTTGTGGAGTTCAAACAAAATGGCGACCTGTTCTCAGTTTGTGTTTGAGTGATAGTTTCAGGAAGTGTTTAAACAAAGAGAGGCTGGAATAGTTTCATGTTCTCTGCCCTCCACATCTGTCTGCACATCAACTACTGATGAACAGCTGCTAATTATCCATTTGCTTTGATAAACAGCAGCTACGATCAGACGAGGGCTCGACAACTGTTTCTATTTTTCTTTTTACTCCATCAACGGTGATGTTGTGGTTTCTCTCTTGTGACAGATGTACTTATTGTAAGTCGCTTTGGCCAAAAGCTTCTGCTAAATGTCATAATTCTAAACATAATTGTAAACGACTAACTCCACCTCTGCTCTTCCTCCACCGTTCTCCTCTCAACATGGAGGATGATGTTTGTAACGGCGGCTGTTTGAACTCACAGCTGTGAGTTTGTAGAAATGAACAATGGAGCAGCAGATTGTTGCTGTTTCTAGTGTCGCTAAGCTAACGACAGCTTTGTGTTAATGAGTCAAACATTTTAAATGTGTTACATTACCTTCAGCTGGAGGTTCACACGGACACGACTGTCTGCACCACAATGATCAGAAGAACTGAAACTGAACATTAGACAGGAAGATAAAGTCAGGAAGTTAAAGTCAGAGAGTGAGATGACTGTTAAACATCAATCATGTGTGAAATCTGATGACTTGTGTGTTTAATGAGAGTGTAAAGGTCAAATACATGTTCAGTTGTTGTTACTTTGGTTCAACAAAGCAGCTTTAGTGACTTTTACAGACCAACATCACTTTAACTGACTGTTAGTTTCTATGAGGTCACTACACAACAACTCACACACAACTCACAAGTTGTCATGAAGAAACATTCAGGTAACAACTTGTGTTATAAAATCCTTCAGCTGTGCTGCAGATACTTTGTGAGTTTTTAACTAGAACCTCGTCAAACACACAGTAAAGTTACATGTTAGTGTTTGTGACTGTGATTCAGTTCAGGTCCAGTTTGAATGAAGTGAGTTTGTAGACAAGTTAATGAGCAGATTAAACTGATCTCAGTTCAGTCAGACACAAACTTCAGTTCAGCTGGATTTTTCTGTTTAGAATGAAAATAGGAGTCAAAATATTTTCTTTCTTGACATTTAGTGAGTTTATGTTGTTGACTTATTAGACTCAGTAGTGAACTGGCTGCTTTAACATCTCCAGCTGCAGCTGCAGGCTGTCAGACTGTCACCTCTGAGCTACAGAGGGGTGGACTGGGACAAAAATTCAGCTCTGGCATTTTCTGTCCAGACCAGCCCACTACATTATCAGCGAACACCACGTAGAAGTCCACAAATCTCACAGCGTCTTCTCTCACAAGTACTACAAAGGAGAGTCATATTCCTTGATAGCAGTTAACAAATAAAGCACGTAGCCATGAACTCAAGGACTAAAATTGACAGCGATAGCAATCAACCAATCAATCTTTATTCATTATAGTGTCAAATCACAACAGAAGTTATGTCATGACAAGAGGTGGGACGAGACTAACGGGAAGAACCCAAAACCAGACTCGGGGTGGGCGCTACCTCTACCAGTTGGGTGGAGGAGGGAGAAAGAGCGAGAGAGACAAAGAGACAGAGAAGGGAGAGAAGGACAAACAGGGACAATAACAACAACATATCCTGACAGATAATCTAAATAGAGACATATTACAGACAGTAGCAGCATTAGAGCTGGAACTCATTCGTATCAAAGGTGACTCAGTCATTATGAAACCATAAATAGAGAACTGAAAAAAAAAGAACTATAGCTGTGTGAAAAAGTCTAAGAATTACAGGTCTGAACAGATTTGCATTCTCATATACGTGTATGTGCACAAGTATGTGTTGCCCGACTTCCTCGTCCGCAGCCAGCCAGCTCCACTCTCACCACATCTGTGACCTGCAAGAAACAGCAAACAGAACTTGTACTCAGTATCTGTGTGCTGACAAGTATATGTAGCCAAGTCGCCTCTTTGTGACGTGGTGCCACCAGGTGAACAAATGTATCTGTCATGAAGGACGACTACAAAGTCTCCAAAGAGGCCTCAGGCCGACCTCCATAACTGATAATTCAACTTAAAAGATATGCAGATGTTGGAAAATTAAAATCATCAATATGAAAATCTTCAACAAGGAAATAATCAGAATCTTTTTACAATCTGAGACAAAACAAGTTGCATAATAAACTCACAAAGTCAAGACGAAGGTCTGAGATATGATGGACGACTCAGCACCACAGAAGAACTTCTAGCAGGTCAGGAAGTCTCTAATCATCACAAAGTCAGTATGATTTCAGAAAACATAAAACATGATAAACTCACCATCCTACAGGAGACTCAACAGCCAAACGTTGGTGCAGTGAAGGCAGAGAGTGGAGCAGAGAGAGAGCAAGTCCTGGAACATGGACGGAGGGGGAACAACCAGCTGGACTCACCCTGAACCAGTCTGGGCTGGACGTAGGGAAAGCATTTATCATTGGATGGTGAAATAACTCAAAGCCACAGAATAATGTACAAGAAATTCTCACAAAAAATATAAATACCGCATTCATATATTTTTTTTTTGCTCCACAACATTAACAGTGCATTGAGTTTTCACAAAGTAGTGAAACATCATTTGAAAATATAGTTAAAAGCTGTAATGAAGCCTTGTATGATGCTCAGGGTCCAATATGACCCAATGTTGTTTTAAACAGTTTTTCTCAGTGGTGTTGGAGCATTTCTCACATCATTACTGACATTTGCACAACAGTTGGTGCATTTCTCAAAACAATTAGTACAAACTGCAAAACCTTGTTGATAACCTGCAAAAAGCACGTCACATGCTCCAAATAGAGGTCGTTCCTCAAAACCAAGTGTTCATATCAATGAAAGTGTGTGTGTCTCAAAAAAAAGGCCTGACAGCATCATTTATGAACAAGATAGTCAAACAGCTTTGTCGTGTTTTCATTAGGACACTTTACTCGTGTTTTTCAGATCTTTGTGACCTGAAAATGCTCGAGACAACACGAGACACAGCCATCTGAAAACTACAGTAAAGTAACACATTTACACACTAATTAAAGCTACACACAAATTATACCTATTAAATAGTTATCGCCTCAGTAAACATTAAATGAATTGAAAGATTACAATAATTTCAATGGTGAATATTGGACATTACACGTATTATTTCCGACAGGTTTACTTGTATTTTGTGCTAAAATTCAAAGTATCTCAGCTTGATTCTGCATCATCAGTCCACGTCAATGTTCACTGTTGCTATGGCAACAAGAGACCGCTGGCGTTAGCATCTGTTAGCTAGCTTAGCTAAATCATCTGAACAATAAAAACCCATAATATCACAGTTCGGCATATTTGAACAAAATGAACCACACCTTCCAGCAGTCACGGCCCTTCAACTCTGGGCTGATATGCTGTCACATGTTAGACTGTCAAAGTTAGAAAGATAACGGCTTCAGTCCCTGAGGAGCTACATTAGCATTAGCAGCAGCTGCATTCGTCAGTATGCAGTGAGTTAGCTCACATCACATTCAATGTAAACACGTGTTTTACTTTGTTTTGGACTCAGAAATGTGTCCCAGCCAGCCCCAGAATGACGTTCCTGTCTGCCTCCACTCCTCTCCATCAGCAGGTCCTCCTCCCTGGTCTCCCGGTGCAGCGGCACCTGTGGCTGCGGGCGGGTTGGTGGTCCCGGCACCAGAAAAGCTCCGTCAGCTTCTCACATTTAGAAGCCTCCACCTCCAGAGACTTCAGCTTGTTAACTGCTGTTTCTCAGCAGCACCCGGGCGTTTCTTCCTCTCATCCATGTTCAAGTTGCGGACACGACAGTTTTGAAGACGCTCACTACGAACATTACTCACTAACGTTCCTACCGGCTCAGCAGCAGCCCGTCCCGCCCATCCAGGTCCCGCCCCGCCCATCCAGGTCCCATCCCGCCCATCCAGGTCCCGCCCATCCAGGTCCCGCCCCGGCCCCAGCCTGGTTCGTGTACTGATTGACAGCACTGTCAGGGCCCTCTGAGCCTGTCAGTCCATGATTGATAGACAATGACAAACAATAGACCAATTATATGTGGCGATGCTGGAAACACACCGCGAGCCCTCTGTAGCCAATTGGCCGATTGGAGGGAATTTGGCGAAGGCGAAGCACTGTGAGAGAAAGTGAAACTAAACTAGTAGACCATCTTGGATGATGCTCACCTGGTTCTAAAAGGTTTCACCTCTTTCATTCTTCCATTCTGAGTATTTTCGCAGTAAAAGTCATCAAACTGGTTTAACGTGTCACATCTGTTGTCAGAACGGTAGAAACACTGAAAACAATCAATAACATGAAGTCAACAGCAGAAAAACACCACGTCAGCACAATGAGACAGTTTAATGAATATATACAGAATAATACAGACGTGTTTGTTTTGTATTCTAATCAGCTGTTAATATTCTGTTTCTGTAATAAAACATCCTGATAAACAACCTGTTTTTACATCCATCTGTTTATTATGTCACCATGGAAACCATCAGATGAGTTTATGAACACGATCACAGGTTTTATTTTCTTCTCATCATTATAAAAACACATAAAACAATCAGAAACATCAACATCTGAGTGACACACATCTTGTTAAAGAAGCTTCAGAGACGTTTGATTTTACGTCCTGAATGTTTTTCAGGTGAAAGAGTTGAAATATAAAAATTGAAGTCGTATGGAAAGTATGACACGTGTTATTTTCAGAACATCAGTGAACGACAGAGTAAAATCAGATATTTAGATGTTCTGTAGATACGGGTCGCTCCACACCGACTGACCCAGGACCTGCCAGCTCATGTCACACATTCTTTTTAAAGACATTTGTGTTGAAACTTTGGTTCAATTCATGACAACTTGTAAAATCCAAATACTTGTTTTGACACAAGTTAAAAAGTATTTGGAGTTCAGCTGCACGATCACATTCAGTCCATTTAAGTTTCTACATGAATGTTCTGGAGAAGCGGGAAAAGTTCTGGATTGTGGGTGAGTTGGCTGGTTGGAACGACCCATAATCAGTACATGACTTATTGACTCACACACATATTGAAGCATTGAACATATTTGGTGAGAACTTAAAGCGTTTAACAAAAGAAATTAAGAGAAAATGAATGATTGAATCTGAGTGTTAAACAAATGAGTCACATACAGATTGATGAGAGTCGTCAGGACAGAAGATCTCTGAGTCCCACTGATTCTGTGCTGCCACCTGCTTTATTTCACCATCAATTCATGTCTCAGCAAACTTTTACACTCATTCTGTTTTGCTTTTATTATTTATTTGTTCCTTCTCTAAAAGAAAACATGTTTAAGCTTTAAGAATATTAAAAATCTGTTTTAAAAAAACCTCTTTTATCCTGAAACAAGTCAGAATAATAAAATAAAAAGAGGAGTTTAAGTTGTGCTCGCTGTGCTGCAGTCAGACAGAATAATACTTGTTTCACATATTTTCTAAAATAAAGTCAAAGTTTTTTGTTCTTCACTGGATTTCTGCTGCCAGGAAAGAAAGTTTAAAGGAGCAGTCTGTAGTTTAGTGGAAGAAACAACAACTAGCAGACAAAGATCTTCATCAGCTGATCAACAAACTAAATAAACAAACTTTATACTGTTTCACTGTGTTTATATGTGGCGGACCCCGCCACCTCTCTAGCTTCAAACTGTTCTGCTGGAAAAAAATTGTCTTCTTACCTCATTAATATTGTAAATATTTGATGTTCTTATATTGAGCTACTTTAGCAGAGGAAAAACATTTCAGTGATGCTGTGCGACATCTTTCAGTCTGATTATAAACTCGTCAGCTGATCGTTTCACAAACAAAGTCAGATTTAAACAAAAAGGAACAATTTGTACAAGTTTTGGACTCTTTGCTCTGAACATCAACGTTCAGAAGCATCAAACATGAGCTCAAATCTCTTCAGCACTTGTTTAAAAACTTCATCAGGACAGTTTAGTTTGTGATCTCTGAAAGTGTTTCAGTATTTCATCTGGCTCTCAGACTTCCAAACATCTTCAGCCAACCGGCTCAGACAGAGAAAGACTTTTCTCACAGCTGTTTAGTTTGACGGACCAGATTCAAATCCAACAAACGTCCTGAAAATACAGCCGGACTTCAACAGCCACAAAACACTGAGAGAAACACAATGATTGTCATTCAAATGTGTTTTCTCCTCATAGAATAATCAGACAGAAATGAAGAGATGTTGTGCAGTTTCTGACTCTGTCACTACGGACATAATTACATGTGTTAACCAACAGCATCAAACTTTTAGTTTCATCATTAGAAACACATGAAACAAGTCAGAGTGTTTCAGGTGGAGTGTCGAGTACATTTGATCAGATTTTACTGTCCATTCACAACTTTGTTCACAATGATTCTTTACAATTAAAGCTGCAGATGAGTCAATGTTTTCCGTTTCTTACATTTCACTAATAGTTGTGGATTTTATTGGAACAAGAGCCAGAATTCAAAACAACACATGACAGAAAGTACAAGTCAACGCAATTTAATCCAATTTAATGGAAGAAGTTTCAAATGTAAATGAAGAATCTTTTCAATCAGTTTGAATCATTTTGTACAAAGTTGACTGATGAATTTATTCCAAGAAGCTGAAAGATTGATGTGACTGTGATCCTGTACAGACTCAACTGTTCAGCACTGACAATGTTTCTGTGACAGGAGGAGACTCTGCACACTGAACACCACACAGACACACTGAGGAACCAGGACTGGACCAGAACCCAAATCCAGGATAAAGAGGTTCAGTGAATGTGGTGTTGAAGGTGTGGAGGTGGATCAGTGAGTCAGAGGAGACTCTGTAGAAGGACAGAGTGCCAGCAGGACAGTCCACATACACTGCTACTCTACCAGAGGAGGAGGAGGAGGAGGAGGAGGAGGAGGAGGAGGAGGAGATGGAGATGTCTGTTTGTCTGTTATTGTGCCAGACAGAGTAACGACCATCATCAGAGCACCACAGACTCCAGGACTGATCATTCCCTCCAAACTCACAGTCATCACTGACTCCTTTTCTTCTGATTCTTCTGTAACTCACTGATATAGAAACTCTTCCTCTCCACTCGACCTCCCAGTAACAGCGACCAGTCAGACCAGTTCTACACAGCAGCTGAGGCCACCAGGACTCAAACCTCTCTGGATGATCAGGATATGACTGAACCTCCTTCACATGTGTCATCTTCCTGTTGTTGTCAGACAGTTTGATCTTTCTGCTGACTGTGTTTGTGTCGACTGTGAGCTCACAGGAATCTGATGGAGAGAAAAAGACACAACACAGCTGCAGTTATTAATGTGTCATCAGTGTGATGATGACATCATAGATGTGAATGAGTGATGTCACAGTGTTTTGATGAATGACAGTAAAAAGATACTCACACTTCCTCAGACCTGGTGTCAACCATCGGACTCCAGCAGGCTCCACCCTGAAAGGAGGAGGGGGGTCAGAGCAGCACATCCTCTTTCAGCATGCAAACATGGACATGACATGACTCTCATACACAGAAACACAATCTGTCCATCAGGCTGCTTCTCCCTGTTCTCCCTGAACCTCTTCACCTCTGCCACTCTCCTCACACACTAAGAGTGAGCCACAGGATGTTGGTGTGTGTGAAAGAGGACGACAACATCTGAGAACACACACAAACCTCCTGTTGGATTTATCACTTCATCTTTATTTTATTGGATGTTGTTGCTGTTTCCTGTGGGCGACCTTAGGCTTGCTGTTTGATCCAATGTCAACTTGTGACCATGTTTCTATATTATAGGACTTTTGGATTTGGACGTCAGAACTTTTGAGGTCTGATTCCCGCAGTGGGCGGGTGCTTCCCCATTGGTCAGACATGTTTGAGTGACAAGTGTCTACACCAACGACATCTTTCTGACAAGCAAGTCAAGGGAGCAGTGCTGGAGTTTTTAAGGAGATAAAACAGTATTAAAATGATTGGCGTCATGTTATTAGCCTACTCTGTTTGATGGGTGCAGGGTGCGCTAACGGCTAGCTGATAACGTTAGCCGATGGCCCTGCACACTGAATGAATTGTTTATTTCACTTAAGTACAGAGGCTAGCTATGTGCTAGTGCTAATGGTATAATAAGTAAGGTCATTAGCGGTCAAACAACAGTCCACAGGCCAACTGTTGGCCGCAGCGCTGCCTGTTTAGCAGCAACAGGTCATGCAGAGCCTGAGTCTATCTTCTCACACAGCCCACAGGATTACGTCTGTGACTGCGGTCAAGCCAGCCGTGGTTCGCGTTTGCTTGGTCAACTCAGCCGCACGTTGTTTTCTAGTGCGCGAATCTACTAACATTTACGGTAATCCTAATGAAACCGCTCTGAAGAGCTTCTGGAAGTGACTGTGGGACAGACTGCAGTCTCACATCAGACCCATGAAACATATGGTACTTTACAGTAATTATTCCCGGTAATAAACTGAAGGTATCACGAAGGTATGCGTCCGGATTACAAAGTAAAGGACGAAAGAAAAACATAAAGATATTTCACCCAACTTTGACGTGGAATAAAAAGGCTTATTTTCTATAAGTAGTCCATAATTCATATATCGCTGAACTGAGTACTTCCTAGACTACCTGCACGCATAATATGAAGTACTTTCACTGTGTAATTTTAAAGTAATCCTGTGTCATATACATTATTACATATATTATAGATACATTTTGGCATGCATCGTTCAGGACCAGGTTTAGATTGTGAGAAACATAGTGAATATAGACGCATTTAGTTCCCTGTCCACAACCCAGAGTATGCACCACTCATTGTGGCTGCACCATCGTAACTCTGTCCTCTGCATTTATTTAGAGATGTTCCCTTCTTCTCTAGATGCGCTTTGATGTTGGACTGCATAGAAACCCCTGAAACTTTCATGTATTATCACCTCTAATGGATTATCGTGTTCATCTTTCTGAATAGTGACATATTGGATCACCTGACTGAGTTGATCTGCTTTAGAAATGTCTTGAGTTGTGTCCATTATTACAGAACAAAATTATGCTTCATGGATGTTTGAATTTTTGAGCTTAAGTATTTCGTTTTACTTTTACTAGTAATGAACCTCTGTAATACAGGGTCATACCGACCAAGAAATTCTATAACGGACAAAAGTTTCTGTTGTTTATTTCTCCTAATCTCTCACGATCTGCATGGAAAGCGGAGCTACTGGATGCAAGTGTCAAGGTAACGTCAACAATTCTTGTCAATACCTCTGACCAAAAGTTGACTTAATTTTTATATTCGGAGGAAATTTGCTCATCGATTGTAAGATTTTGCAGCCACATATCATACGTTACACAAGCTGCCATGTGAGAATGAGCATCTTTGTGTTCTTTGATCTTTCTGGATAGTCCTTGTCAGTCATTAATTCCAGTTGTCCAGGTCAAATTATGACACACTCATTTCCTCTCACCAAAAAGCCAACAGGGCTCACAACAGACAAAAAAAAAAAACCTCCCTTTTGTATCTCTAGGATACGGACCCTGCCTCAAAATAAACTTTTCCACATTTGCTTCTGTAATATCTACAGGGAAATTAGTCACTGGGGTAACACATGTCAGTTTTAAGAGCTGATTCTGTGCTAATTTGAAATAAAGAGCTATCTGAGGCTCTCATTGCTGCTGTCCGAAGATTTTTTTTGCAATCAGGCTGCCCTGTTTCATCCCCATCAACCTCGCTGTTGCTTCCTACATCTTCCTGGCCGGCTGTGTGTGGCAGTGTGGCTATAACAGTTCAGAAAAAAAGTTGTTAACCAACATGCCAGTGAATATTTTTATTATAGCTTGTATTTTTAATTATGAAACCTATCCTGTATTTGTGACTCTTGTGTGGAAGGCAGTATGTCTGTACACTATAGCCGTTTTTGTACCTAATTATAAAGACAAATTATCCGTAGGTAAGGCTATATGAAAGCCATAACGTCATATTATTCTGATTCTGAAAAAAAACTCAGCATAACTAACTAACTTCACACAGTTAGGCTGTTTATCTTGCTAACACTGTCGGTAACTTTAGCTGTCTAGTAAACACTGTCGGCTATATGAGACTGCTCACCTGTCATACTGCATCCTTCAAGTTTGACAGGATTGACCATCTTCTTTGAAACGTTGTTACTGATATCATATATATATGGCAAGCTGTACATTTACTGTATTTACTGTTTGTTTCTGCAAATACAAAGTATTGTTTGTGCAATGTTGAGCAATTTCAATGCATAACCTCTTTATTTGGATTCATAAAAAACTATTTGTAATTTTAAAATACTACTTTAAAGAACTATGAATAAATACTTGTAATGTTTTTGACTTATATGTAGTCGCCTTTGTAATCATTGGCAAAGCAAACGTATCCGTACATATTTAAAGATATTTGAATGTAAACTTTCAGTTTATATCTCTGCTGATCTTCATTTGTAGAGCCAAGATCAATTTATTTGTTGAACATTCCTGGATGTGACTTTTCCCTGTAGCCGTTACATTTGGGATTGCCATGTAAGTTGACCAGAAAATAACAAGATGTGGCAATTGTCTTGCTGTCTATTAATTTTCCCATTGAACATCATCAGAACAGTTGCTCCCCCTGAAAAATTTGTCAGGAGCCGCCACTGTTCAGTGATTAAATTCATTTATGTGTCACAGAAATCTTTTGAATTTAAGGTTCATTATTTTCGGATCAGACATCTGACACAGAGGGTCTATTGTTATTATTAATATCAAAACAGAGCAATGATGTGGTGGAGATAAGATTTAATGTTAATGTTTTGATAACCTTCTTTAATCAGTGTGGAGTGTGAAGTAGTTTGGATGAGCGGTTCATTAAGCAGCAAAACCAGAGGCCAAGAAATCAGACGGGCACATTTTGAACAGGCACTAAACTAGTCTGAAGAAAGAGGTGTAACTTTAGTGTTTGTGCCAAAATCCTCCTGGTCACTGAGCTTCATCTCTTTATCTTATGTTCCTCTCTTCACTTGTATCTATTGGCTTGGCGCTATGCTGCCTTTCTCCTGAACTGTACTGAACCATCTACAATCCAGATACAGAGTCTCACACTGACTGTCTGTGGCTGCAGCAGGACTCTTCATACCTGAGAGTGTCCAGTCTCCAGCCTGGATCCTCCATTCGAGCAGACAGCTGCTTCACTCCTGAGTCTCCTGGATGATTGTAGCTCAGGTCCAGCTCTCTCAGATGGGAGGGGTTGGAGTCCAGAGCTGAGGCCAGAGAAGTACAGCCTTCCTCTGTGATCAGACAGCCTGACAGCCTGCAGACACACAAAACAACACACATCAGCTGAGTGTCCTGATAGTTCAGTGCACATCTGTGTTCAAGGGTTTAACGTTTATTATATCACGAATTAATTAATCAGCACTAATGCAGAGTATAACTGAAGCTGATAGTTTTGCAAATATTTGTTCACGAACTGACATACTGTACAGATTAAAATGATGATCTGATGATGGAGCTAGAAGAAAAGTCAGAGGATCACGAAAGTAATCACAGTTGATCCTGAGGGGAGCATGAATGCCAAAATCCACATGACAATCCATCCAGTGGTTGTGGAGATATGCAAGTCAGGATCAAACAGAATAGACTGACTGACCCACATTTAAAATATATATATAGATTAGGGGTGTCATTGGTTTTGTATTGTTACTTTGATGAGTGGAGGATCTGTTAAGTTGTCAGACTGTGAGCACTATCAGAACATCACACTCCTGTCCACACAGATGTCGTCTCACATCTGTTGGAGGATCAGAGGCGGAATGAAACCGTCCCTCCATTCTCCTCCGTCCCCTGTGGTCCTCTGACATATGATATATATTCTTTTTACCATGTCTGGTCAAGACCAGCTCCAATTGTACATGAGTACTTCTTAGATGAAATAATGAAATAAAATAATGAATCCTGACCTGAGGGTTTCAAGGACACAGTGTGGGCTCTTCAGTTCAGCAGAAAGTCGCTTCACTCCTGAATCCTGCAGGCTGTTGTTACTCAGGTCTAGCTCTCTCAGATGGGAGGGGTTGGAGTCCAGAGCTGAGGCCAGAGAAGTACAGCCTTCCTCTGTGATTAGACAGCCTGACAGCCTGCAGACACACACAACAACACACATCAGCTGAGGGTCCTAATGATTCAGTGCACATCTGTGTTTAAGGGTTGAACGTTTATTATAGTCATCATCTTATTTTTCACTAATTAATTAATCAGCACTAATGCAGAGTATAACTGAAGCTGATGGAAATGCCATTAGTCTTACAAATATTTGTTAATTAACTGATATATTGTACAGATTAAAATGATGAACTGATGATGGAGCTAGAAGAAAAGTCAGAGGATCACCAAAGTAATTACAGTTCATCCTGAGGGGAGCATAAATGTCTGAACCAAACCTCATGACAATCCATCCAGCGGTTGTTGAGATTATTAAATCGGGACCAAGTGCAGAATAGACTGACAGACACACATTTTATATAAAATGCATTCATGCTTCCATCAGGATGAGATGTAATTATTTTGGTGATCTTCTGACATATGAGATATATTTTATCATTTATTTTTTTTACCCTGTCTGGTTTAGACCTGCTCCAATTGTACAGTTACATGAAATAATGATATAAAATAATGAATCCTGACCTGAGAGTTTCAAGGACACAGTGTGGACTCTTCAGTTCAGCAGAAAGCTGCTTCACTCCTGAATCCTGCAAGTTGTTGTCACTCAGGTCCAGCTCTCTCAGATGGGAGGGGTTGGAGTCCAGAGCTGAGGCCAGAGAAGTACAGCCTTCCTCTGTGATCAGACAGCCTGACAGCCTGCAGACACACAAAACAACACACATCAGCAGAGGGTCCTGATGATTCAGTGCACATCTATGTTCAAGGGTTTAACATTTATTATATCACTAATTAATTAATCAGCACTAATGCAGAGTATAACTGAAGCTGATGAAAATGCCAATAGTTTTGCAAATATTTGTTCACGAACTGACATATTGTACGGATTAAAATGATGAGCTGATGATGGAGCTATAAGAAAAGTCAGAGGATCACCAAAGTAATTACAGTTCATCCTGAGGGGAGCATGAATGGCAAAATCCACATGACAACCCATCCAGTGGTTGTTGAGATGTGTAAATCAGGATCAAACAGAATAGACTGACTGACCCACATTGTAAATATAAATATATATTAGGGGTGTCATTGGTTTTGTATTGTTACTTTGATGAGTGAAGGATCTGTTAAGTTGTCAGACTGTGAACACTATCAGAACATGACACTCCTGTCCACACAGATGTCATCTCACCTCTGTTGTGGCTCTGTTACTACCTCTGTTGGAGGATCAGAGGCGGAATGAAACCGTCCCTCCATTCTCCTCCGTCCCCCGTGATCCTCTGACATATGATATATGTTCTTTTTACCATGTCTGGTCAAGACCAGCTCCAATTGTACATGAGTACTTCTTAGATGAAATAATGAAATAAATAATGAATCCTGACCTAAGAGTTTCAAGGACACAGCGTGGACTCTTCAGTTCAGCAGAAAGTTGCTTCACTCCTGAATCCTGCAGGTTGTTGTCACTCAGGTCTAGCTCTCTCAGATGGGAGGGGTTGGAGTCCAGAGCTGAGGCCAGAGAAGTACAGCCTTCCTTTGTGATCAGACAGCCTGACAGCCTGCAGACACACAAAACAACACACATCAGCTGAGGGTCCTGATGATTCAGTGCACATCTGTGTTAAAGGGTTTAACATTTATTATATTCATCATCTTATTTTTCACAAATTAATTAATCAGCACTAATGCAGAGTATAACTGAAGCTGATGGAAATGCCATTAGTTTATTTGTTCATGAACTGACATATTGTACAGATTAAAATGATGAACTGATGATGGAGCTAGAAGAAAAGTCAGAGGATCACCAAAGTAATTACAGTTCACCCTGAGGGGAGCATGAATGGCAAAATCCACATGACAACCCATCCAATGGTTGCTGAGATATGTAAGTCAGGATCAAAGAGAATAGACTGACTGACCCACATTTTAAATATAAATATAGATTAGGGGTGTCATTGGTTTTGTATTGTTACTTTGATGAGTGAAGGATTTGTTAAGTTGTCAGACTGTGAGCACTATCAGAACATGACACTCCTGTCCACACAGATGTTATCTCACCTCTGCTGTGGCTCTGTTACTACTTTTGTTGGAGGATCAGAGGCGGAATGAAACCGTCCCTCCATTCTCCTCCGTCCCCCGTGATCCTCTGACATATGATATATATTCTTTTTACCATGTCTGATCAAGACCAGCTCCAATTGTACAGGAGTATTTCTTTATACGAAATAATGAAATAAATAATGAATCCTGACCTGAGAGTTTCAAGGACACAGCATGGATTCTTCAGTTCAGCAGAAAGTTGCTTCACTCCTGAATCCTGCAGGTTGTTGTTACTCAGGTCCAGCTCTCTCAGATGGGAGGGGTTGGAGTCCAGAGCTGAGGCCAGAGAAGAACAGCCTTCCTCTGTGATCAGACAGCCTGACAGCCTGCAGACACACGAAACAACACACATCAGCTGAGGGTCCTGATGATTCAGTGCACATCTGTGGTCAAGGTTTTAAACGTTTATTATAGTCATCATCTTATTTTTCACTAATTAATTAATCAGCACTAATGCAGAGTATAACTGAAGCTGATGGAAATGCCATTAGTTTTGCAAATATTTGCTCATGAACTGACATATTGTACAGATTAAAATGATGAACTGATGATGGAGCTAGAAGAAATTAATCCTGACCTGAGAGTTTCAAGGACACAGTGTGGACTCTTCAGTTCAGCAGAAAGTACCTTTACTCCTGAATCCTGCAGGTTGTTGTTACTCAGGTCCAGCTCTCTCAGACTAGAGGACTGGGAGCTGAGAACTGAGGACAGAGCTTCACAGCTTCTCTCTGAGAGGTTACAGCTACTTATTCTGAACAGGAAATAATGAATAAGAACACGGTAAAATGTTGAGTTTTACTGAGACAGTATCAGTGTTTCAAACTACCCAACCTATTTTTAGTGTCATTTCCACATCTCCGTATATTGTCTTGAATACACCAGCCATTTCAAAGAGATACTTTGTTAAATAACTACTGTGTTTACCAAAAACATATATATGTGTCAAATACATTTTAAATGAGATCAAATAAATGCAGTGTGAGTTTTGTGTATGTCACATAAACTATGCTGGAATGCGGTCCAATAGTGTCTAAATACTTTTGGCACATGATCTCTGTAAGTCCTACAAGCAAGTGAGTGTTTTAGCTGTGAATCAGTGAAATGATGAACTCAATCAGGATGCTTGTCTAAGTGTAACACTGTCCATCGCACTGAAATGGATCAGAAATCGACTGAAACACAGATGTAACATGTCACTTCACAGGGTTTCTTGGCCTGCTGCTTTTTGTGGTTGTAAATAAAACATTGGGCCTAAATTCCATTTCTCCCACCATTGTAGCAGTCCACAGGAAGGACCCACTGGAGTAGAACTGTCTCTGTGTTCGAGACCTCATGGTTCATAACTCAAGCCCTGAATACCAACAAGTTCCCATGTGGCTGAAAGGTGCACTGCAGATAAAAATCTTAAAATAAAGAATATGAAGTAAAGTCGGCCAATTTGTTTGGCGACCCAAACAAAATCCTCTGACCCAGTCTCTGGGAATGACTGGTATATATCATTTCTTGACTGACTGAATCGAGAATAAACATCCAGGTATCAAAGTCATATGATATCAAATATAAATGAGGTTCTTCATCCTCATTGTTCATGTTATGTAGGAGATGAATTAATGAGAATTACATAGAAAAACTCATATTTGTGTGGATGTTTATAGAAATATATAAAGGAACAATGATCTGACCTCAAACCTCCCAGATTGCAGTGTTGACTCTCCAGTCCAGGTAACAGTAGCTTCACTCCTGAATCCTGCAGGTTGTTGTTACTCAGGTCCAGCTCTCTCAGACTAGAGGACTCGGAGCTGAGAACTGAGGACAGAGCTTCACAGCTTCTCTTTGAGAGGTTACAGCCACTCAGTCTGGATAAAGAATAATGAGCAGAACAAGAAAATAATATTTCGATTTGGGTCAATAACAGCACATTTACTGCATTCTGAAAAAACTTCTCCACACTTACAGAGCTTTGTTGGAGGCTTTGACCACTGGCAGCAGCCTCAGAAGAGCCTCCTCTGAAGCAGAGTATTTCTTCAGGTCAAACACATCCAGATCTTCTTCTGATGACAGTAAGATGAAGACCAGAGCTGACCACTGAGCAGGAGACAGTTTATCTGTGGGGAGACTTCCTGATGTCAGGTACTGTTGGATCTCCTCCATGAGAGAAGAATCGTTCAGTTCATTCAGACAGTGGAACAGATTGATGCTTCTCTCTGGAGACAGATTCTCACTGATCTTCTTCTTGATGTACTGCACTGTTTTCTGATTTGTCTGTGAGATACTTCCTGTCTTTGTCTGCAGACCTCGTAGGAGAGTTTGATTGGTCTTTAATGAAAGTCCCAGGAGGAAGCGGAGGAACAAGTCCAGATGTCCATTTGGACTCTGTAAGGCCTCGTCTACAGCACTCTGGATGTACTGTGTCAATGCAACTTTGTTTTTTCTTGCTACAGCCTCCTGGGAGTTGATGAGATGTATTGGGTCAGGTTTGCTACTGAATAATTTAGACCACCAGGATGTTGATTGCTTTTCTTCTAGGTAGAAACGTGTCTCTGGAGATTGAAGGTCTGTTGTTTGTTCCTCTGCCAGCAGATTGACTCCAGAGTTGATGAACGTCAGATGGACATGAAGAGCAGCCAGAAACTCCTGAACACTCAGATGGACGAAGCAGAACACCTTGTCCTGGTACAGTCCTCTCTCCTCTTTAAAGATCTGTGTGAACACTCCTGAGTACACTGAGGCTGCTCTGATATCGATGCCACACTCTGTCAGGTCTGATTCATAGAAGATCAGGTTTCCTTTCTGCAGCTGATCAAAAGCTAGTTTTCCCAGAGACTCAATCATCTTCCTGCTCTCTGGAGTCCAGTGTGGATCTGTCTCAGCTCCTCCATCATACTTGACCTTCTTCACTTTGGTCTGAACCACCAGGAAGTGGATGTACATCTCAGTCAGGGTCTTGGGCAGCTCTCCTCCCTCTCTGGTCTTCAACACATCCTCCAGAACTGTAGCAGTGATCCAGCAGAAGACTGGGATGTGGCACATGATGTGGAGGCTTCGTGATGTCTTGATGTGGGAGATGATTCTGCTGGCCTGCTCCTCATCTCTGAATCTCTTCCTGAAGTACTCCTCCTTCTGTGGGTCAGTGAACCCTCTGACCTCTGTCACCATGTCAACACACCCAGGAGGGATCTGATTGGCTGCTGCAGGTCGTGTGGTTATCCAGAGGCGAGCAGAGGGAAGCAGTTTCCCCCTGATGAGATTTGTCAGCAGCACATCCACTGAGGTGGACTCTCTAACATCAGTCAGGATCTCAGTGTTGTGGAAGTCCAGAGGAAGTCGACACTCATCCAGACCGTCAAAGATGAAAACAACCTGGAACTCTTCAAAGCTGCAGATTTCTTTGGTTTCAGTGAAGAAGTGATGAACAAGTTCCACCAAGCTGAACTTTTTCTCTTTCAGCACATTCAGCTCTCTGAAAGTGAATGGAAATGTGAACTGTATGTCCTGGTTGTCTTTGTCTTCAGCCCAGTCCAGAGTGAACTTCTGTGTTAAGACTGTTTTCCCGATGCCAGCCACTCCCTTTGTCATCACTGTTCTGATTGGTTCATCTCTTCCAGGTGAGGCTTTAAAGATGTCTTCTTGTCTGATTGTTGTTTCTGGTCTGTGTGGTTTCCTGGATGCTGTTTCAATCTGTCTGACCTCATGTTCATCATTGACCTCTGCAGTCCCTCCCTCTGTGATGTAGAGCTCTGTGTAGATCTGATTCAGAAGGGTTGGGTTTCCTGCTTTAGCGATCCCCTCAAACACACACTGGAACTTCTTCTGAAGGTCAGATTTAAGTTTACGCTGACAAACTGCAGCAAGATGTTCTAAATAAACACACAACAAACAAGATCATTAAGTTATTTATAAAGACGATAAGACAATTTCCTTCCCCTAAAGATTGTATATCTGAACAGATTCATCATCATCAGACTTCAGTAAACGTCTCACTGATCCATCGTGTTAAATCTTCAGAGAAATCCTCTTACTGCTCTGCAGACAGTCAGCCAGCTCCTCCTGCTTCATTCTCCTCAGGAAGTGAAGTGTGATCTTCAGAAATGCCTCTCTGCTGCTCCTCCTCTGCTCTTCATCCTCACCGTCCAACACCTCCTCATCCTCCCTCTGACTCTCTAAGCATTCTGGGTAATCTGATCTCAGAACCTTCTGGATCTTCTTCAGCTCATTCTTCACAAAAGTGACAATGTTTTCCTCCAGCAGCTGAAACAGAATATTATGTGAATGACAACATTTAACATCAGATCCATGTTGAACAGATTCACCACTGGTCTGTAAAGTGCAGCATGGAGATTATTGTGAACAGACTGGATGTAAAAGTAGTTGTTGTTCATGTACAGACCATAAATATGGAGTCCAGGTGTGTCTGATGCTGCTGGACAGACGGACCTCTGGGAACCTCTGAGCTCTCCTGGTCGACTCTGTGGAGGAATCATGAAGAATCAGTCACATTGTGTCTGTCCACTCAGAGACAAACACAAGCTGAAGGTCCTTTGAGTTAAAGTGTTGATGACATCATTGAATCAGATTGTTTCCTCTGACATCACAGTGTTGGTCGTACTGCTGATCCCACTGTGAATCAACAGTCAGTCAGTTTACTGGGTTGGTTCAGCAGCTTGTCTGGTTTAGTCCCTCCAGCTCTTATTGACCCGTTTAATACTGTAGACAGCATCACACAGCTAACACAAGCTAGCTGGATGCTAACTGTCCAGTGCAAACTGGTGAAGAGTCTCAATGAACTTGTATTCAATTGAGATTCCAACACTGGAGAATGAAAAAAATATTCATTATGTCTCTTTGTTTTCGAAAATGTGTAACAATTAGATTTTTGCTGCATATTTAATAAATATTGTAAAACTGTAAACTGTTCCCTGCTGAAAAAAACAGCAGAGACCACCATCAAAATACAACATATGCTGGTCTTGCCAGTGGCTTTTCACCAGCAAGCCCCACATGTGTTTTGATGCTGGTTAATGTTGTTTTTTTCAGCAGGGTTCTGCCTTCAGTTCATATCTTTGTCTCAAGTGTTTGAACTATATTTAAGAGATAAGAATATAGATTATTTGCTATAATATATTTTATATCTAATAGGCTGATTTATCAGTTATCAGAGTGTTTTACTCCTTCATTTGGGTTTCGGTACCGGCCCCATGAAGTCTGGATGGGTTGGGCCTAGGGCTGATGATAAATGGAATTTTCATCGTCATCGCGAATGAACTTGTGCGATACACACATCGCAAAATGGTCCGTGTATCATCCGTCCATTCAATTATTCTATTCAATCTGGCAAACGAAAAACAAAAAAAACAGTCAATATTTCGTTTTTCTGTTTTTCTGTTTGGCCACAAAATGGAAGATTGGAGTTTTTTTTCCTATTTTGAACTCAAAACAGAGCAAACAATTATTGGGAAAACCAAAACGAAATAATAAATCTCTTTTCGTTTTCGGGCTTATGTTTTCGAGAGGCACCTATCTGCAGTCAAGATGGCCGACAAGGGCGCAGCCATATATCCAATCCATTCCGGAAGTCCCAACCGGAAGTTGCTTGATCACCAAAATAAAACCAAAATAAAAGCCGCTATTTAACCGATCCATACCGGAAGTCTCATGCGGAAGTTAGTTAATCACCAAAATAAAACCAAAATAAAAGCCCAAACAATCTCTCTCAGCGTGCCTATTTTTTTTAAAAAAAATTGCATTTGCTATCAAGCTTGGCAACGTGCTGCAGTGTCGGGCGCCATCCTCGTTGCAAGACTCCAGACCAAAAGCGCGAGAGAGAGAGCTCTCAATAATCATATAGCCTACTATGTAGGCTAACAGGGAAAGAATGAATGTATGGCTTTATTACACTGCAGGGATCGAAATTAGCATCCGTGTCCTTGCGCCTGGTGGGTGAATTGAATCAGTTTACCAGCAACTGTGACGGATTCATTCCAGTCAGATCTGATCCAATTAATCTTAATGATCTATATCTTGGTTAAGGCGTAACAGTGCGCTTTACACGACCCAAGAGTTTGGGTCAAATTATGTTTCTGATTCGACCAAAGTGACAGGTGGACTTGAGAAGGCCGGAAATCCACAACTAATTGAACGGCTGTAGCGTCATTTGGACCGCTAGATTTTAAACTCTATAATCTCTCATGTAAATACCCGATTGAGTGATGAATGCATTCATTATGTCATGATGTATTTTTCTTTAACGAAATTACACCAAAATGTAGCATTTTAACAAGTTCAATTATGCATTTATTAATAACATAGTAGACCGTTATTTTTTTTGCATATTTACACAAGAATTTAATAGAGAAAAGTTAGAACAATAAAAGTAACTTATTTGATTATGAATGATTTTTATATTAATATATAAGTTAAAACAATACATAATAACCGAAAAAGATGGAAACGAGCTGATCTCAAACAAGCAAAGAGCCGTTTTGATCACTGGTCACAGTCTACAGATGACCTCCGCTCTCCTCACAGTTACACACGGGCTTGTGGCATTTCAAGTGTCCGAGGTTTGGTTCCGTTTGCAGCTCTTTCGGACCGGCACTGCCTCCGCGTCCGTGTCTGCTGCTGCTGCTGTGGTCGCTTCCGCTGCTGCCACCTTGTGCCGACTGCCGCGGACGCTTTTCCCTCCATGTATTCTGCCCTCAGCTCCTCTGCAGCTGCTGCAGGACTTTCCCCCGGGCTCTCCTGCTGCTGGTGCTCCCTGAATAAGATGCGGGCATTGATCCCAGCCACGTCGAGGATGTTATAGAAGACCGCCACTGGCCATCTTTCCGCCTTTGATGGAGTACGCCCTCGCACCTGGTCCGGGACGTCCACGCCGTACTTGGTGTTGTTGTAGTAATCAGACTGTGGTGTTGCCTTCGCCCCACTGAAGGTGTCCACACCTGTGTGCAGATGCTCAGGATGCAGACATTCTTCCTTGGCTGGTACACAGTCAGAGTCGGATCATTTCAGCACCTTCGTGATGTGAACAGCTCCGCTCGCTGTCTCATGGAGGGAAGAACTCCCGTTTTTGTTTGCCCATGGTGCCAAACAAGCTATTTAATACAACTATATAATTATTATCTCACGAGTAAATTCACAAAGAGACACAGCTGGAGACCGCTGACACAGTTAGAGACAAGAGAGACAATGAAAGCAGCAAACCACGCGAAAAATGGAACAATGAAACCCCGCAAAGTGCTGTGCGGTCAGTTTGACCGCTTATGGCCGAAACAGGTTAATATATCATATTTTGTGTAATTTATATAAAAAACTATTCCAAGTTAAAATACAGACACTTTTAGGGAAAGGCATGTAACAGCAGTAGCCTATTGCATTTTTTCATTCAATGTTATAAGTGTTGTATTGTCTCTATAGGCTAAGTGTTGATGTTTTCCTCAAAAATAAATTAAATGTCAAGTAAACTTTATTTAACATGGTAGATCCCTTTGTATTGTTTTTCATATGCAATTACGTTGCAACATTTTGAATTGGGACATTGAGATTAATGGGTAATGGTGGTCAGGACTTGGTGTTTAATAGCTGAACAGTGGTAGTTGGCCCATATCATTTCCTGTTATAGACTGACAACGGCCGCCCACCACAGAAAGGAAAGTTGATGTGGCCCCCACCGAAAAAAGTTTGGGGACCCCTGCTGTAAATCATTGGTGGTGATACAGTGCAAGGCCTGTATTGCCCAGATATTATACAGGATCTTGTTTGCAGGAAGCTAGCATGCTCTCTCCGTCTTTAAATGGCCGAGCCTGCTCACCAGAGGATGCTTTCATTAAGCACAGTACAGACTATCCACACATTGTTTGCTCAAAAGCATATAAAGAAACTAAGCTAAAAGACATCAGTCCAGCTAGTCGTTTCCTCACCCACCAGGGATCTTCAGGGATGAGGGGGGCATGATGAGCAGCAGTGGCCACAGACAAGTGTGATGCAACAGAACAGGGAGTTCCTGGGTCTGGAGATGTGTTCATTTTTATGTGTAATTAAATTACAGTGTTGGCCTTATTTTTCAGTTCTAGCGTGAATGATATGTGTGAGCAGCCCCCCACATACACATATATACTCACACACACACAAACACTGTATTTGTGTTTAATAACCGTAATATTAATATTTACAATCAATATTAATTGTAAATCAATGAAACAGTAGCATAAATTAACATTTACCATGTACTAATTTGATAGTAAGTATGACATTTGTTGTGACCGTTTTACCAATTCTCTATTTAATTTGAGAATTCAGTTTATTTATTCTTAGTTATTCTGCAGTCCTATTGTTTGTGTGTGTGTGTGTGTGTGTGTGTGTGTGTGTGTGTGCCCCCTATCACCACCACACAAGCATAATATTCACATTTTTAGTCATAACGTTGATATTGAAGCTAAATCCATGAAATGTTAACATTATAAGTTAGTGATTATTATAGGCTTCTAACTACTGAGTAAAGTCGTGGCGAGACAATTAACTAATCAATTATACCGTTACGATCAACATGTAAATGCACAAAATGCATAGAATCATGTTATGTGTTAACCATACAGTCTATGGTGTAACCGTACGTGTTTTTTAAGCTTTTATTTCGGTGATTAACTAACTTCCGCTTGAGACTTCCGGCATGGATTGGATAAATGGCGGCTTTTATTTTGGTGATTGACCAACTTCCGGTTGGGACTTCCGGTATGGATCGGTTAAATGGTGGCTTTTATTTTGGTGAGTAACCACAACTTCCGGTTGGGACTTCCGGTATGGATTGGATATATGGCGGCGCCCTTGTCGGCCATCTTGACTGCAGATGGGTGCCTCTCGAAAACATAAGCCCGAAAACGAAAAGAGATTTATTATTTCGTTTTGGTTTTCCCAATAATTGTTTGCTCTGTTTTGAGTTCAAAATAGGAAAATAAACTCCAATCTTCCATTTTGTGGCCAAACAGAAAAACAGAAAAACGAAATATTGACTGTTTTTTTTGTTTTTCGTTTGCCAGATTGAATAGAATAATTGAATGGATGGATGATACACGGACCCAAAATACTGGCTGACACGCGATGAATAAGAAAAATCATTGTATTCAGATTAGAGCTGTCCCAAACGATTATTTTTCAAACGATTAATATAGCGATTATTTTTTCAGTAAGTCGACTAATCTAACAATTAATTTAACGTTAGATGGCCAAACAAAAGTAACGTAGTAGGTCCGTGTATCATCCGTCCATTCAATTATTCTATTCAATCTGGCAAACGAAAAACAAAAAAAACAGTCAATATTTCGTTTTTCTGTTTTTCTGTTTGGCCACAAAATGGAAGATTGGAGTTTATTTTCCTATTTTGAACTCAAAACAGAGCAAACAATTATTGGGAAAACCAAAACGAAATAATAAATCTCTTTTCGTTTTCGGGCTTATGTTTTCGAGAGGCACCCATCTGCAGTCAAGATGGCCGACAAGGGCGCAGCCATATATCCAATCCATACCGGAAGTCCCAACCGGAAGTTGTGGTTACTCACCAAAATAAAAGCCACCATTTAACCGATCCATACCGGAAGTCCCAACCGGAAGTTGGTCAATCACCAAAATAAAAGCCGCCATTTATCCAATCCATGCCGGAAGTCTCAAGCGGAAGTTAGTTAATCACCGAAATAAAAGCTTAAAAAACACGTACGGTTACACCATAGACTGTATGGTTAACACATAACATGATTCTATGCATTTTGTGCATTTACATGTTGATCGTAACGGTATAATTGATTAGTTAATTGTCTCGCCACGACTTTACTCAGTAGTTAGAAGCCTATAATAATCACTAACTTATAATGTTAACATTTCATGGATTTAGCTTCAATATCAACGTTATGACTAAAAATGTGAATATTATGCTTGTGTGGTGGTGATAGGGGGCACACACACACACACACACACACACACACACACACACAAACAATAGGACTGCAGAATAACTAAGAATAAATAAACTGAATTCTCAAATTAAATAGAGAATTGGTAAAACGGTCACAACAAATGTCATACTTACTATCAAATTAGTACATGGTAAATGTTAATTTATGCTACTGTTTCATTGATTTACAATTAATATTGATTGTAAATATTAATATTACGGTTATTAAACACAAATACAGTGTTTGTGTGTGTGTGAGTATATATGTGTATGTGGGGGGCTGCTCACACATATCATTCACGCTAGAACTGAAAAATAAGGCCAACACTGTAATTTAATTACACATAAAAATGAACACATCTCCAGACCCAGGAACTCCCTGTTCTGTTGCATCACACTTGTCTGTGGCCACTGCTGCTCATCATGCCCCCCTCATCCCTGAAGATCCCTGGTGGGTGAGGAAACGACTAGCTGGACTGATGTCTTTTAGCTTAGTTTCTTTATATGCTTTTGAGCAAACAATGTGTGGATAGTCTGTACTGTGCTTAATGAAAGCATCCTCTGGTGAGCAGGCTCGGCCATTTAAAGACGGAGAGAGCATGCTAGCTTCCTGCAAACAAGATCCTGTATAATATCTGGGCAATACAGGCCTTGCACTGTATCACCACCAATGATTTACAGCAGGGGTCCCCAAACTTTTTTCGGTGGGGGCCACATCAACTTTCCTTTCTGTGGTGGGCGGCCGTTGTCAGTCTATAACAGGAAATGATATGGGCCAACTACCACTGTTCAGCTATTAAACACCAAGTCCTGACCACCATTACCCATTAATCTCAATGTCCCAATTCAAAATGTTGCAACGTAATTGCATATGAAAAACAATACAAAGGGATCTACCATGTTAAATAAAGTTTACTTGACATTTAATTTATTTTTGAGGAAAACATCAACACTTAGCCTATAGAGACAATACAACACTTATAACATTGAATGAAAAAATGCAATAGGCTACTGCTGTTACATGCCTTTCCCTAAAAGTGTCTGTATTTTAACTTGGAATAGTTTTTTATATAAATTACACAAAATATGATATATTAACCTGTTTCGGCCATAAGCGGTCAAACTGACCGCACAGCACTTTGCGGGGTTTCATTGTTCCATTTTTCGCGTGGTTTGCTGCTTTCATTGTCTCTCTTGTCTCTAACTGTGTCAGCGGTCTCCAGCTGTGTCTCTTTGTGAATTTACTCGTGAGATAATAATTATATAGTTGTATTAAATAGCTTGTTTGGCACCATGGGCAAACAAAAACGGGAGTTCTTCCCTCCATGAGACAGCGAGCGGAGCTGTTCACATCACGAAGGTGCTGAAATGATCCGACTCTGACTGTGTACCAGCCAAGGAAGAATGTCTGCATCCTGAGCATCTGCACACAGGTGTGGACACCTTCAGTGGGGCGAAGGCAACACCACAGTCTGATTACTACAACAACACCAAGTACGGCGTGGACGTCCCGGACCAGGTGCGAGGGCGTACTCCATCAAAGGCGGAAAGATGGCCAGTGGCGGTCTTCTATAACATCCTCGACGTGGCTGGGATCAATGCCCGCATCTTATTCAGGGAGCACCAGCAGCAGGAGAGCCCGGGGGAAAGTCCTGCAGCAGCTGCAGAGGAGCTGAGGGCAGAATACATGGAGGGAAAAGCGTCCGCGGCAGTCGGCACAAGGTGGCAGCAGCGGAAGCGACCACAGCAGCAGCAGCAGACACGGACGCGGAGGCAGTGCCGGTCCGAAAGAGCTGCAAACGGAACCAAACCTCGGACACTTGAAATGCCACAAGCCCGTGTGTAACTGTGAGGAGAGCGGAGGTCATCTGTAGACTGTGACCAGTGATCAAAACGGCTCTTTGCTTGTTTGAGATCAGCTCGTTTCCATCTTTTTCGGTTATTATGTATTGTTTTAACTTATATATTAATATAAAAATCATTCATAATCAAATAAGTTACTTTTATTGTTCTAACTTTTCTCTATTAAATTCTTGTGTAAATATGCAAAAAAAATAACGGTCTACTATGTTATTAATAAATGCATAATTGAACTTGTTAAAATGCTACATTTTGGTGTAATTTCGTTAAAGAAAAATACATCATGACATAATGAATGCATTCATCACTCAATCGGGTATTTACATGAGAGATTATAGAGTTTAAAATCTAGCGGTCCAAATGACGCTACAGCCGTTCAATTAGTTGTGGATTTCCGGCCTTCTCAAGTCCACCTGTCACTTTGGTCGAATCAGAAACATAATTTGACCCAAACTCTTGGGTCGTGTAAAGCGCACTGTTACGCCTTAACCAAGATATAGATCATTAAGATTAATTGGATCAGATCTGACTGGAATGAATCCGTCACAGTTGCTGGTAAACTGATTCAATTCACCCACCAGGCGCAAGGACACGGATGCTAATTTCGATCCCTGCAGTGTAATAAAGCCATACATTCATTCTTTCCCTGTTAGCCTACATAGTAGGCTATATGATTATTGAGAGCTCTCTCTCTCGCGCTTTTGGTCTGGAGTCTTGCAACGAGGATGGCGCCCGACACTGCAGCACGTTGCCAAGCTTGATAGCAAATGCAATTTTTTTTAAAAAAAATAGGCACGCTGAGAGAGATTGTTTGGGCTTTTATTTTGGTTTTATTTTGGTGATTAACTAACTTCCGCATGAGACTTCCGGTATGGATCGGTTAAATAGCGGCTTTTATTTTGGTTTTATTTTGGTGATCAAGCAACTTCCGGTTGGGACTTCCGGAATGGATTGGATATATGGCTGCGCCCTTGTCGGCCATCTTGACTGCAGATAGGTGCCTCTCGAAAACATAAGCCCGAAAACGAAAAGAGATTTATTATTTCGTTTTGGTTTTCCCAATAATTGTTTGCTCTGTTTTGAGTTCAAAATAGGAACATAAACTCCAATCTTCCATTTTGTGGCCAAACAGAAAAACAGAAAAACGAAATATTGACTGTTTTTTTTGTTTTTCGTTTGCCAGATTGAATAGAATAATTGAATGGACGGATGATACACGGACCCGTAGTAACTGTAACTGTAGTTGGTAACTTATGAGGAAAAAATACCGCAGTTGTAGGTGGAGGAGCGTCTGTCTTGCCAACTCCTCGTCACATTTCTGCCCGAAAAACAGCGTCTGTCACCGGCAAAAAAACTTTAACTCACCGAGTGTTTGTGTTGATATAAATCACCGTCAGTCCTCCCTCCCGACTTTTTCAGTCCCGATACCAATACCGATGCCTGGACTTTGTGTATCTGTCAATACCCAATACCGATCCGATACCGTTGTTGAAATAATAATAAACTGTATGCCGTCCACCTTATACCATGTAGAAGAGACTAAAGGCACCAGATTTTCCTAACTAAGACAAAATAATCAAACATATACCAAACATTGTAAACATGTGTAACATTAATACTACTACTACTACTACTACTACTACTACTACTACTACAACTACTACTACTACTACTAATAATAATAATAATAATAATAATAATAATAATAATTATAATACATTTAATTTATATAGCGCCTGTCAGGGTACCCAAGGACACTTAACAAAGTGTAACAAACAAAACAATGAATAAATGGAGCGCCTGTCAGTCAGCACAGAGGGAACACTAGCACCGAAGTTAGTAGCACCGTCCGTGTACAAACTAGCGTCTGGACTCAGCGGGGCGACGCAGGAGACCAAGAGATCCAATCCCAGCGATGAAGCCTGGGGTGAAGTGACAGCAGAGGTCCAGGTGTTCCTGTGCTGAACACCTTAAGACCCCGCCAGCAACGGCGGAGTAGCAACCATCCAACATTGCTGCGAGCCAGGAGAGACCACAGCAGCAGAGGAGGAGACAAAGCAGCCTGGCGGTGAATAACCCTGAGGTTGTGGTGGAGAGATGACTGATGGAGCAACGATGACAGTATTGAGTACGTCGGTTTGAAAGTTAGCGTTGCTAGGCTAATAGCTGATCAGTGAGGCTAACAACTGATGGTGGGGCTAACAGCTAATTAGGGGTGCCACAAACGATTATTTTGATAGTCGTCTAATCATCGATTATTTTTTTCGATAAGTCGACTAATCGGATCATACGTAAATTGAATGTAAAACATACAGCTTATCGCACCAACATGCAGCTGCTCTTATATAACCATCATTAGCTTTCAGCTTGAAGTGTTTAAGGTATATGTTAACTAAAAATAAAGAATTAAGATGATAGTTCATTAAACCTTTAATGAAATATGCAGCTTGTAGCAACTGTGTAGCATAAAGTGCAAACAGCTGAGTAAATAAGGATAAGGCACTGGCCTAAACAACACAAAAATAAATACTGAAGGTTTTTTAGGTTTTTCTTTCCTTCATTTGTCTCTGGCATCAAACATATGTAGTAGTTTATACTGTGAATATGGTTTACAAATCTTGTTCGTAACCTAAAGCTAATGTAGGCTATATTAAAAGATATGTTAATACCACATTCTGTATGATTCTGTATAAGGCAGAGTTATGAAAATGTAGGACACATAAGTGTGGTTATTATACTCACAGTCTCCCCGATAAACTCAGTTCATGTGAATAATATCACTATTCCTACAGTGACTCCTTTGAGACGAAGCGAGTAAACTCATCAAGTCAGTATGCGGGAAAGTCAGCTGTGATTGTGCTACTGTGGTTCATAGTAAAGTACAACAGGCCGCTGTAATCAAGTAACAGACACATATTTTCATAACTTAGCAGGTAGTCCAATTTCCTCTCTGACTTTTCTCCAAGCACTCTGCTTTATTGTCCGGTCTCTGTATGCGTGTACAGCTGTATGGTGGTACACAGCTCGGGGAGCAGAACGGAGCGCTGCTGCCGGCGCTGCAGCCCCGGCTCGGGACGACACAACAAGCGAGAAAAGCCAGCTGTGCTATTGTTGTGCTAACTGGGGCTAATGCTCCGTGTTCGGGCCCCGGAGCTCGTTAGCACCGTACTATACTACCACACTCCATAAGCATACAGAGACAGAAACAGATACACAGAGACTTTGACGAAACAGGACCGCTTGGTATCTCCGAGCGTAATAGTAGCGTTCAAGCCACTTCAAAACGAATACACATATACATGACTTGGATCGATCAGCAGGGCGATCGGAATGTTTTTCCTGGTTAGTGGACATGGCCGAGGACCCCTCTCCAGACAGGATTCTCAAACCACACCTCCAGCACATCTGGGACCGTCACCACTTAAAATGAGTTTTGAGAGAATAACAAGTTAAAGTTAAAAAAAAAACAACAAAAAAAACAAAAAATGACGAGTCGACTATTAAATCAGTCGTCGACGATTTTAATAGTCAACAGAATCGTGACTAGTCGACTAATCGTGGCAGCCCTACAGCTAATCAGCGGAGAAATGTGATGTAAGTAAGTGCAACGTCATGCAAACAGGAATCCAAAATAAAACATACCAGCTGAACCTGAGAATAAACTAATAAAAAGTTGGTCAAACAACAACTAGGACGCTGACGAATGACGTAGGATGTGCTGCGACGGAGAAGAATAAAAACTGGATCGGCTCGTGGATCTGTTCATTTTTCCAATCCCTGATCCAGCTGTTTTGTCAATACTGGGGCCGATATCCGATTTTAATATCGGATCGGTGCACCCCTAATAATTATGTAATTTAGAGCGAAAAACGAAACTCTTTCACTTTCCAGGATGTTTGGTGGGTCAGGATCTCAGTCAATACACAATATAAACGGTCCGCGGGTTTAGATTGACAGGACACCTGGGAAAGACCTTAAAAACACCCCAAGGTCTTCATTATGACGAGTACCGTCATGCCTCTTTAGGAGCTGCAGCGCAGCTTTCTGTGTGAATCACATAGCGGTTCGTCTTTACTCCAGTAGTGCTTCGCTCTGTGTGAATGACCAATGGCGGAGAATTGACAAACCGCCGCTGCGGCGTTAATTCAGCGTCTCTGTGAGGGGGGCTATTCTCAGGCTCCGCGGGTCCTACCACTTCCTGTTTGGGACGATGCGTCGCACAAAAAATTATTCATGTCGACGAATATATGTCGTCGATTATGTCGACTAAGTCGACGCGTCATCCCAGCCCTAATTCAGATGGAGCCCCAGCTAGCCGTTAGCTACCCTGACAAAATTAATCGGCATCATTGTGGTGGTGTTTGACAGATTATGATGGCTGAGGGAGGAGAGAAAAACCATGAAAATGTGGTCGACGAAGACCTTGTGGTGAAAAGAAACAGCACTTCTGCCAAATGGATTTATTTTGGATTCAGGAGAGACGACGTGTTACAAACACAGGTACTGTGTGAAACATGCCGAGCAGTTGTTGCAACTTCTAGAGGAAACACAACCAACATCCATCACCAGCTGCAATACAACCATAAAGACCTACACCAACAATTCAACACTAACGTTAGCCAAACCACAAAACCACAAACGTCTGGTAGCAGCAAATCTAAAACCTTGCCATCATTGCGTACATTTGTTTATTTATCGTAAGTTATATCGCCATTGCAATAATGAACAGCGTTATCACACATTTTCCTCATATCCTGCAGGCCCAGTCGGGCCCTTGTAACGTCAGATATAACACACAGCCCTTCCTCTCCTCAGCAGCAGGTCAGATTTCAGCAGGAGGTGAGTCACTGCTGTTTGTCCACAGGAGGAACACTGTCCTGTCAGAGTTGTTTAGGGGCGGACATGAAGAAATGTGAACCTGTCCTTTAACACTAATCCTGCTCTGACCTCCATCATCACTCTGAGAACATGAAGACCATCAGGACAACTGGTCAGACTGGATTTAATGAGGAGGAACATCAACAGAGAGCAACAGGATAACAACTTACTGTCTGTCTGAGGAATGTTCTTGTTTAAATTCAGTAAGAATGTCCTTTGACTGGTCACTCTTGAAGGAAACACAGCTGGGCTCAGGTTCAGGTCCAGGTCCAGGTCCAGGTCCAGGTCCAGTAGAGGCTGGTCTCCTGTTGGACAGAGAAGAAGACCACCAGAGATGTTAATTCACTTTCGAGTCTTCAGACACAGAAGCTTCTGTCCATAAAATAGTGGAAAACATCAGGAATAAACCTTCAGAGAATATTGGACCAAACTAATTCAATAAAGTGAAATGAAGAGTTGAAGACTGGTTCTATTGGGCAGCTTTCTAAAGTGAGAAGATACATTTAAGTGAAGAAGAACGAAGCTGAAAATAAACATCAGGTTTCAAAAAACATCTTTCTCCAACAGTTAAAACATGAATCAGTCACATATTAATGTTATTAACAGCTCACCTCTTTACAACAGGAGCTGGTTGTTCTTTAAAGTCAATGAGATGCTTATTTGACCAGTCACTCTTGAAGGACACACAGCTGGGCTCAGGTCCAGGTCCAGGTCCAGGTCCAGGTCCAGGTCCAGGTCCAGTGGTTTTAGAGGGAGGGCCTCCCTCCTCTCTGTCCTCACACTGATTCATGCTGCTCAACTCACACACACTTTCATCTGGAGAGGAAACACAAATCATTCATCTGCACATCAACTGAACATTAATTGACTTTTATTCATTTCAACCATGAAAATTTGAACAGAAAACAATTATTTCACAACAAGAAGTATAAAGTGACCTTTGAAAAAGAGAAAAAGGACAAAATGTTTGACACAGTCAACAAATAAAATGATAACGTTAAAGACTAAGATGAGCTGCAGAATTACACAGCGCAGCTCCTGATTGGTCAAACAGTTTCTGCAGCAGCTGATAATATCTTTTGCTCACAAGTTGATTAATCGAGCTGTAAATGTCAGTAAACAGCATTTTACATGTTGTAATGTTGTGTCTGTGTCAGTAATGTTATCGCTGGTTTAATGGACTAAATTCAAGAGGCGTGAAGCAAAAATCACACAGCAACACACACACACACCAACAGTGACTAAAGACAAATACAGTCAGCTGACAGTTTGTACAAACTGTGGCTGAAATTATTATTCTAAACAACGTTTGGCTCTAAGAAACTGTCAAGTGTTCTCCACAACTTCTGACATCTTAAAGACCAAACGACACAGAGTCTTCACTTGGCAGGACAGGAGAGAGAAACTGAAAACTAACTATTAATTAAAGTGTGTCAGACAAATATTCAGATTTAATATGTCGTGGAGTAGAAATATAAAGTTACATAAAAAGAAATATTAGAGTCTGAATACAGTATTTGAGTAAATGTAGTAAGTTTCAATCCACCTCTGCTGATAATTATTATTTCAAACTCTAATAGTTTCTATTTATTAACTTATTTACTGTTTTTTGAGTTTGTTCATGAATGTTTCACCTGACAAAACATCAAGAAAAATAAAGACAGTTTTATTATTATTATCATTATTAATAGACAACTAATACTTTGCTAGTGTGCTTCTTTTATTACATCTAATGATGTAATAATATGAATAATGAGAAGAAATTAAGCTTCTACAGTGAAACTCTAGATACTCACAGATGTGAGTCTCAGTAAGTAAGCAAGTATCGGCACAAAAATGGCGGATATTCTTAACGTCAGTTGTTTCTCCTCCGTCGTCCCGAGTTTAAACTTAAACGAGTTTGTCGAGAAATAAACAACCGAGCTTCACTTTTTGTGCTGTTTCCGGTGTAACAATGAAAAGTAGAGCTTGTGTCAGCGAGTCGAACATGTCAGATTCATTACATTACCTTCAGCTGGAGGTTCAGACGGAGAAAACTACCTGCGACACAACTGTCAGAGAAAGTGAAAGTAAACTGTGAGGAGGAAACAGCCAGAGAGGCGTGTGACTGACTGGGAGTCTTCCTGTTAGACCGAGGGGGCTGCAGCACGACCCACAACCAGCTAACACATGTCTCAGGTATAACATAGACTGCCATAAAAACCCCCGCCTACCTCATGCAGCTCCAACTGTCGCAACACATCTATCATAACATGCATGTCACAAAACACATTCTCTGACATCTCCCCCATCTTCATCATTAAAGCATACAAACATAAATTCTGCAATGCAAATAACAGTAACTTCCCCTAGTGTTCTCAGAACCTTCAGTAACCAGCCATTAAGAGCCTTATTAACAGACAACTTTGTATCACATCAATACAATCTCAGATTTCTTTTCTTTTTTTTTCAAACAACGTAACCACAATGTCCTTCACAGATCCAGTTTCTGAACAGGTCTAACAACTCTACCAGACCTGGTTTGGGGCAGTCCATTAGGGGTCACCTTTGGACCAGGAGAGCTACATCCAGGGCTCGCCTGAGTGTCTGGTGTGTTTGGTTCTGTGGAGAGTTCGACTGGGGACTCTACATCAGGGAGTGCTTGGAGGTGGTGACGGTTTCGCCTGTGCAGGGCTCCCTGCTCTGTAACGATGATATATGATCTCTGTTGGGCCCTCCACAGCCACTGCTGCAGGTGTGGACCAGGTCCTCTAATTGTCCAGCCTAGTGAGAACAGGGCCTCCTGGCTGCAGTGGTGCGAGTGGTCTCACGCCATGTCGCCTATTGTAGTGGAAAGCCTGCTTACTCTTCTCCACAGCATCCTTAGCTCTGACATGCTGTCGGTTCGGCCATTTTGGTTGCAGGATTTAAGCCAGAGTAGGTAACTGTGTTCAGATTTTCCTGCCCATTAATAGTTCTGCTGGACTGACACCAGTGCTGCTGTGCGGTGATGATCTGTGGATGATAAGAGCCAGTAGTGGATCTTTTTGTCTCAGTATTCTTTTGGCTGTTTGCACTGCACGTTCAGCGTGTCCGTTGCCCTGTGGGTTGTGGGGGCTGGAGGTCACATGGTTAAAGTCCATCTCACAGGCAAAGTCTTTAAACCGTCACTGCTGAACTGTGGCCCGTTGTCACTGACAACCTCTTCTGGTATTCCATACCAGGCAAAAATAGCTTTCAGCTTCAAAGTCACCTGAGCACTAGTAGTGGTTGTCATGTGGAGTATCTCCAGGTATCTGGAATGGTAGTCCGCTATGACAAGAAAGTTCTCTTTTTCATGTTCACAGAGATCACAGTGCTAATTTTTCTCCACAGCCTGTCTGGGTGAGGCTCTCTGTTCTGTGCTCTTCTGTGCTCCCGACAGTACATGCAGTTCTCCACTTTGTGTTTGATTTGTGAAGTTATGCCAGGCCACTACACTGAAGTGTTGGCTCTCATTCTACATTTGTTAATTCCTTGATGACCATCATGTATTCGCTCTAACATTTCTGATCTCATTGACCCTGGTATCACTATCCGGCTCCCTCTGAGTACCGACCCATCGTGCACAGATAGTTCATTTCTCACTGGAAAATACTCTCTTGCACAGCTCTGTGTGCGTTTTATGTTTTCAGGCCACCCATTCTTAATGTACCTGATTACCACTTGGAGTTGCTCATCAGCGGCTGTCTCTGCTCGGATGCCATCCATTTTTGTCTGTGACGCCGGGATGCTGCTCATCACAGCAGCAACGTAACACTCAACATCTGTGTGGCTGTTTCTGCTGTGCTGCGTTCCTTGTTGTGGGCTCCTGGACAGCATGTCTGCCACTACCAGCGTCTTCCCTGGTGCGTATTCAGCCTCCAAGTTGAACCTCATCAGCTGCATGAGGAGTCTTTGGCAGCATACTGGTGTGTTGTCCAGGTCTCGGGAGTTCATCTCCTCCAGACTGGACTACTGTAACGCACTTTACTCTGGTATCAGCAGGCGAAACATCCAAAGACTGCAGCTGATACAAAATGCTGCTGCTAGGTTTTTAACACGTACTAAGAGATGTGATCACATTACACCAATCCTTGCTCTTCACTGGTTCCCTGTGAGTTTTAGAACTGATTTTAAGATTTTACTGCTTGTTTATAACGCCCTGAATGGTCAGGCTCCCT
>OZ023178.1:326048-441048 GCA_963678695.2 Diplodus puntazzo
CAAATTTCGTGCAAATCGGTGAAATCGCCTAGGAGGAGTTCGAAAAAGTAGGTTTTCGACGTTTTGAAAAAAAAAACGGTAGGCGGAAATGGGCGTGGCCTACACCACGAGATTCAGCACAATTCACTGAATGCGTGGATATAAGGTTTTTGAATTTGCGCAAAAATATATGGGAGTTATTAGCCAAAACGCGCTTTCCTTAACAACAGCGCCACCTAGTGGTGGAAATTCAGGACGACAATAGATTATAAAATTTTTCGCCTGGTGTGACTTATATTCCAAATTTGGTGAGTTTTGGGGTATGTTCAGGCAGTGAAAAATGCGATCATTTTGTGAGAAGAAAAATAATAATAATCATTGCGATTACAATAGGGACCTCGCAGGTTCCCTGCTCGGGCCCTAATAATAATAAGAATAATTTTTCCAATTTTTCCGTTTTTTACGATCTTATGGATGTTGTTTCATCCGAGGGTTATCGGGGTGCATTTACTAAACAGAAAGTATAGAATAAACACAGGGGCTGCGTTGTATGCCAACTCTGTTCCGCTCACATGTCAACAGCAGCACATTACAGAGAGAATACTTCTGGTTTTAGCCTTTCAAATATAGAGTCCACAGATACACCAGTATTAACTCCACAAAGGCATATACTGTAAGAGAACTGAGATTTACCCTGACCATTAAAATATAGACAAATCAGTAAAATAGCTTACACACCTCAGCTATATTAGAGCATAATATAAATGCAACATAACAGTACATCTGTATAAATCTAACACACCAAGAAATGCCAACAACAATCTACCATGCACCACAAACTTGTAAGGGATAATGCCTGACAAGGTGTCCATTTTGTAAGGGATAATGCCCGACGAGGTGTCCATAAACAGGAGTTAATGGACGACGCGGAGGCCTGCGCGTCGGACGGTTGCCTCCGCAAAGTCCATTAACTCCTGTTTATGGACACCTCGAAGGGCGTTATCCCGCTTATACCATGGTCACTTCTCACAAGCCATAACTAAGTTTCCCTGGTTACGCCTGAGGGTTTGACTAAAACCTGGACAATCATTACCCTCCCGTAAGGTTCTTATGCAACGGAGACGTTGTTCACTCCTCCAGTAAATAGGACGGACCATAGATACGACTAGGCAACGGGAGATATTCTAGTCCGTTCGGGGATGAGCCAGAAAGCTAATGCTATGCTAGCAAGATTCACAGTCAATAACATTGCGTACGGTTGACAAACAGTAAATATAATTTGACAGTATGCTAGCTAATAAGGCCAGCTAGCTAACCAGTCATGTCATTGTCCCCAAATCAATAGCAAGATTTTCACGAACAAATGATCGGCCATGTGTAACGTCACTGTGGCCGCAGCCTGAAGTAGAGAGCTGAACAGCGAACGGGATGTGAGATTATTCGCGTATCAGTAAATTTAGAGGGGAAGTGTACTTTCTGCAGCTTGTGTGTTACAGTCGCCACCTTGTGGTGTTCAGAAGATAAGGCACTGAAGGACTGATGGACTGCACTCAGTGCTGGAAATAAAATATTTAGATTTGATATGCCAGCTAGCGCATTGATTTAGAGGTGAACAGACAATTTGACTGGAACTACTTAGTAGGTGTCCATATATCAGGGGTTAATGGACACCCTTCAACCAATCAGAATTGAGTATTTCCCCAGACCATGGTATAACAGGAATTAATGGACAGATTAATGAAAGTCCATTAACTCCTTAGTATGGACACTTCGAAGGGCATTATCACACTCACACTCTTTGGCAAGTCACCATGGTCACTTGCCAAAGAAATTTTTTTTTAGACCATTTGCGTATATTTTGGTCTGTTTTCCCTTGCAACACCTGAGAGTTTGACCAATAGCTGAAACAATCATTACAATCCCATTAGGTTCGTAATGGAAACATTGTTCACTACTCCTGTGAATAGGATGGATCTTGGCTACGACTTAGCGATGGGAGACTAGTCCGCTCAGCTAAGCTCATTGAATCCTTCGGCTCAGCTGTTAGCCAGATTACTAACATTATGCTAGCAAGATCAAAGTAAATAACATTGCACGCAATCAACAAGTGATAAATATAATTTCACTGCATGTTAAACAACAAGATGAGTGAAGCTAATCAACCATCTCACTGTCCCTATATCTGCAGACACAAGTAGTGAGTTGAACAATGAATTGGATGTGAGAGGATGGCTTGATACAGTAAGCTAGGAAGGAAAGTGTAGCAGGATGAACTGGGGACTAAACGTACATAAAGTTAGTTTACCCAGTGTTTTTAAATCAAACAGGGTTTGCTCACTAAAGGTTACCCATTACTTATTATAGACAGTTAAGCCAGCAGACACTTATGTTACCTTCTTTTGTAAATGTTGAGTGTAGGCTTCTTGTTGCAGCTCGTGCCTTACAAGCACCACCCTGTGGTGGTCAGGGGATCATATTTAGGTGCACTATTCTGTTGTAAATGAGACATTCGGATTTTTGTTATTTTATTTAAATGTTTGCCTTTATTTGGTTTCACATCTTCACAACAATTCCATATTCATCTTAAGATATCTCCTTTCATAGAGGGAACCATTTTTTCAGTTTTTTAACACCAAATAAAACAGAAAGGAACATGTGGTGGCTTGAGTTTGAGAACATAAATAAAATATAGACAAGTTATAAAGAGATGCGTAAACTTTTTTTAAAACAAAAGAAGCGTATTTCAGGGAAATATACATTTTCCACTTTTTTTCCCCAAATTTCCTCGAACTGGTGTTCCTGGAGCCTCATTGAAAATATTATTCTTTCCATTACAAAGATTTCATAGATAATACTGTACCAGCTCTCTATAGATGGAGCATTCGGTGGCATTCCTGGGAGCCACAGTTCCTCCAGCAGCCGGAGCTGCCTGAGAGATGAGATTTCTGAGCAGGTGTAATAAAAAATCTACAAACACTCTTCCAGCCAAACACCCTCCATGCAACCGAGCTCGATATCCTCTACTGAAATTCACAGTATTCCTTTCAAAATTTTTCTGAGATACAACTGTTAGTTTCCCTCTCCCATTTTTGTTTCATATGGGTGGAGCTTGTTAATTTAATCTCTAGAAAAGCCTTGTAGAGTCTAGAAATTACTTTAAGCCCCGAATCTGTTTTATAGGCATTAATAAGAATCTTCCATAAGCTATTTTCAGATGCCTTCTTGCTCTGCAACATAAAGCTGTTAATATGGTGACGCACTTAAAGAAATCTGAAGAAGTCGCAAAAAGGACGTCCACAAATAGGGACATTTTGTGTTCTTGGTCTAACATTGTAATGCTTGTAATATTATTATCTTGAGTAATCCCCTGACTTAATGCTTCGACACAAACTGCAAACAGTAACAGACTTGGTGGTCAGCCCTGTCTGGTCCCTCACTGTTAAAAAGGATATGGGCTTTTAGTCAGAAGGACTACTGTTGTCATGCTGAGTGAACCCATTACCCATTACAACTAAGTAAGAAGAGTTTCAGCAACTTCAACTTGAAAACTTATTGCTGCTGCGCAGCGATGGGTCGGGTCCGGGCTATTTTTTGGCAAATTTAGGCAATTCTGAGCAACAAACAGAAGAATAGGAAGACAAGACAGTTGACAACAAGGTTCATTTTAGACCACTTAAGGCTTGAACTCACAACTTCTGGAACCAAAGACTGTCATCTATCGCTCTGAGCTAATTGGCAAGTAGCAATACAACAGTGGCTTCACAAACTGAGTAAGCCATTCACTCTTGTGCAGGCAGATTTGAAATTACTGTAAAAAATTCAATTATCAAGACAAAAATCTGAAAATACACATATTGCAGCATGGAGATGTTAGTAATTTGTTTTTAAAAATGATTGATTTGCTCCATAAGTGAATAACTGATGTTTAAAATGCTGCTTGCATTGACTGCAATTATTCACATGAGAGCAGAATTCAAAATGTTCTCAAAAAATAAAATAAAAATAATAATAAAATTCTGATATTTGTGAAACATCATCTACCATGACTCTTAAAAATGTTCAATTTTTTCATGAACATTGAAGATCTATTTATCAATTTGCAGGTATATGTTTACAGTAGTGTTCACAGTCAAACATTTTCATGCACTGTAGGCAAAAATTGTGGGAAGAGATAGGTTTTTATAAGTTTTACAGTTTAAAAAAACAGAGTGATGGACTTCATAATTTTTTATAGGTTTAAATGTACAAAAGTTTCTTTAGTATTGGGGCTACAGTTTGATGAAAGTGTGAAGTTCTAGCGGGTTGATTTGTTATGAATTTTCAATGTTTTGAACTTTAGATGCTTGCTGTAGCACCACCATCAGGACTATTGGATTGGGTTTACAGCTGAGGTAATCTGGCATGAGACTGGGCCTTTATGCAAAATTTGGTTAGCTTTCACCCATGGTCCGGTCTAAGCTATTTGTTTTTATTTAATTTAGAGCAGTGTTTTTCAACCCTGTTCCTCGGGGAACACTGTCCTGCATGTTTTAGATGTTTCCTGCTCCAACACACCTGATTGAAATTATCGGCCAATCGTCAAGCTCTGCAGAAGCCTGACGAGGAGGCATTCATTTGACAAGAGAGCAGAATTCAAAATGTTCTCAAAAATTCAGTTTTTGAGATAAAAATTCTGATATTTGCCATACTTCATTAACCATGACTCCAAAATATTCTCAATTTTTTTCAGGAAGATTGTAAATGTATTTAGCAGGAATTTGATAGTATATGTTTACAGTCAAACATTTTGATGCACTGTAGGCTTAATTTTTGATAAATCAAAAATCCGAGAAACAATTTTTGTGGAGAACGGTCTGAAGATGCTCTCTAGCAAGTTTGGTGACAATTGAGCAAAAATTGTGGGAGGAGATAGGTTTTATAAGTTTTACAGGTTTTGAAAAAAACTGAGTGATGGACTTCATAATTTGTAATGAGTTTAAGTGGACTAAAGTTTCAGCAGTATTGGGGCTACATTTTGGTGAAAGTTTCAAAACTGTAGCATGTACTGTTGATTTTGTAGGTATTTTTAAAGCTTTTAAATTTAAACGCTTATTGTGCCCCCCCAGGAGGAATATTGACATGTCCTTGGAATTAAGTAAATCTGGCATGGGGCCGGACATTTCTGTAAAGTTTGGTGAGTTTTCGCCCATGGGAAGTATGACTTCCTCGGAAGAAAGAAGAAAGAATTCCTAGGAATACAATAGAAAATGTGAAAACTCATAATAATCCTTCCAGTCAACTTCACAAAATATGTCAGCCTGGGCATTTCAACTAACACGCATGCGCACGCACTTTGACGTCACGCGCACGCACTTTGACGTCACGCGCAGTGTCGCAAAACACTGAGCAGGGTCATCCTTATAAAGTAATTAGTTAGTAGTTAAGCTAGCTCGCGCTAGCTAGCTAGCTAGCCGCGAGCTAGCTAGATGGAAGTTGGAAATAATGAGCTGCCTGCACGGATTTGAGGTAGGGTACTCGATGAGTAGTCGGTGCGGATAATATACTCTTCTATGAGTAAAACAGAACAAAAGTGTGAATATCAGGCTCCTAATAAAGGAAAAACAAAATGCGCACGCGTGCGCACGTCGTAGCAAAGGAAAATCACACACACACACACACACAAAGGGTCAGAACCCCGCAGTGGGTTTGTGGCTGTAATGCTTAATAAGTTCATCTGTGTCAGGATGCTCTCATCATGTAGTTAGTGAACATATCAGAATTGACATTTCAGTATGTTTAGTTAAGTGATGAAAAAAAAACATAGAGGACTGGACCAATATAAGTATGGATAAGATAAAGATCAAATTTTAACTATACCAGCGGATAAGAAAATCACAGTTCAGATCCATTCACTATAAGCCTTGTTTTACTAATGTTGTGATATTTTTTTTTTATGCCACACAGTGCGTTTTTGAATGAATATTGTTATGTTAATAGTCCAAAATTGTATGAAACTGCTGCTTTTATTTTTTTTTAAATGTTTTGCTTAAAGTGAAACTCTCTCCTAAAAGCAACCAAGGCTGTATCTGTGAATGTATATGAGTCAAACCTTCGTGTTAAAGGTCCCATATTATGAAAAACTGACTTTTTCTGGGATTTGGGGTGTTATTGTGGGTCTATGGTGCTGCCACACGCCGAGAAACTTTGAAAAAGGACTATCCATGCTTTTTTGAGTGAGATACAGGTTTCTAAAGGGGTCTTGCCTGCAGTTTCCAGATACACGAGTCAAATTTGCTGCGGCTGTCGACGTCGACGGCCGCACATTTGCATATGGCTACCACACTGCCCCTCCCTTCACCGCACGGTGTCTCCACCCACCAGCTAAGTTACAGCTCCGGTCTCGGAGATCCGCCATTACCCTACTGAAATCACCATGGCCAAACTCAAGGAAAAATGCTCTGTTGTTGGCTGCAAGGACCGGCACAACACACTCCATCGTCTCACAGCTGCAGAGGACGAAAGAGCTGCATGGATTGAATTTATTTTTATGATTTATTTTTGAAGTTGGCAAAAAACTGTTGGTGTGTGCGAGCCACTTTGACACTGACTGTTTCACCAACTTGGGCCAGTACAAGGCATGAGTGGTCGGCAGACTTTTACTCAAAGGAATACATGCAGACCAAGGACATGTAAGTATACAAATAATGTGCTGTGTGTTTCTGTAGATTAGGCTGAACTCGTGCCTGATGTACTGTGTGTTTTGCCATTGAGAACAAGCTAAGGTTAGCGGCTAACCGCTAACGTTAGCTTCCCTGACCACACAAGTTAACGTTAGTGCTAAAGCAGAATCATTGTGTGTAGTACGTTTCTGATCGTGCACACTATGTAATGCGTGTCCCAGGGAAATGTCTGCATGTACAAGTATTTAGCTGTGTTTATTTAGCAATTTTACACGAACTAACCAAGCAGTGTCACATAGTACCAGCTAACGCTAACCGTGAGCTTTCAAGCTAATGCTAACCGCGAGCCCCTAGTTCGCGATCAACACGGTCTCCACATGCAAACCCAGAGGCGCGGTCAGTCAAGCAGTACATACACACACCCTCCGCCGGGTCTAAGCTTTCAGGATTTTGTGAAATAATGCATTTGAAAATGTTTTCTAAGCTGGAATATGTTGGCATAGGCCGGGGCAATACGAGTGTACTGTTGACTGCTACATAGAGCTTAGATTCTCTGCCCGAGCCGGGTCGGGCTGGGCCCTTGACCAAGCATTTGTGCTTTTTTGTTTTAAATAACTCCGCATAATGAGTATATTTCCAGCTAGGAAACACGCATCTCTCTCCTCCCTCCATTTTTGTGTTGCTGCGTGGTGTACACGTGAGTTATCCTCATGGCTAAAACGTGACTTGAGACGTACGTGACATCACTCCCAGAGACAAGAAGAAAGCAAAAATATATATTTTTACGAATGAAAATGACAATAATTGTAACGCACAGTGACTTCAATAAATAACTTCAGTGTGATTACTGGTTTGGAAATATTAACGCTAGATTACTCGTTACTGAAATAAAGTGGTCGGATTAGAGTAATGTAAGGCGTTGCAGTCTTTAGTGCTTGAATTATACTGTAACAGTGCTGTCATGTGTTACTCCTATCCATATCTGGGAATGCTGTGCAGGTAAATTAAACTGTGATTACTTGTTGAGAACATTTGCCCATTTCTTGCAATTGTTTTCATGTTTGTCTTTTTACTGTTCAAGACTCTGACTGGCTGCACTGCATCACAATAAGAATGCTGATAGGGGACAAGCCACCACATCATCAGGAGATCCTCTTTTCAAACTGAGCTTTCCAAAGTCCTGGAAGGGAGAGTGCAGAGCCAAACCAGTGAAGACAGACACGACATTCTGTAAGTTTTACAATCTTTTATTTGAACCTCTCAAATTAAAATAAACATGGACACACAGACATCACTCAAAAGGTTGAAAACAAACACTTAAAATCTGAATTCTTTTAAGATGGTTTTCAAAATAAATAATGAGAATGTATGAATGAGAAGTAATTAGGAGAAATAAGAGACACTTTACAACACTGCAGCACAAGGCTTTTTGGTTCTACTGCAGTTTTCCTGTAAACATGCATTTGTTTATTGCACTGCAGACTGCGGTGATGCTCTGTTGGACCTGATCTTCCAGAAGGTTTTCCAGGACCCTGCCCCATATGTGAAGGAGGTGCTGAAACTCATAATCCCTGAAGACCTCTCGGACCACACAGATGGGCAGCACAACTCTCACTCTCCGCCCCAGAGAGCCCCAGCACCAGCTTACAAAGCTTCTGTAGGCTATATTGGCTAAACACAATTCAATATAAAGTCAGCACTGAATGTTTACACCCATGGCAACTAGATACTTTCTTTGTTATTATTTTCATATTGATATTGAAGTTAATATATAAAGTCAAACTGTTTCACTTCAGATATGTATTTTCTTCTTATTATTTCATTCATGTCAACACATGTTTACAAATGTTTCTTACAATTAAAACATCTTTCCTAACTGTTCTGTGTTTTCATTGTTTGATATGTAATTTTCATGGTAATAAGTAAAAGATAATAAACTATAAACAATGTAAGATGGAAGAAGCAGTTATGTGCTTTTAATCATAACACTTTTACGATAAATGAATAGTATTTATGTGACTAAAAACTGACTGCACTATTCCCCTCAGACGTAAAGATTCATAGTCTGCCCGATAAATGTTCAGTGCATGTTGCAGTGCAGATACATTCAGGCAGACAGGTTACAGGCCAGGGTGGTCCACCATGCATGATGGTGTATCAGGAAGCTGCCGCAGTCTTCGTGTAACCTAGAAATTATGAAAGGTAAGTGAGTGACAATAGATTAGAGAAAAGAGAGCAAAATGACAACCTTGTTTGCCCAGTGTTTACACTTAATTGTGGTATTTCCATACAGCAGATATTCTCAGGTTCTGTAGGCATTTGTTTACAATAGCCACAGGAACACCTGTTTTTATGCCGATTTTTTATTATTCATTGGAAACTATGATCACTAATCATGTCACATTGTTTCTTTGATAATATATATAAAGCTTATAAACCGTTTTAAATGGTTAAAAAACAATTCTGCTGGTAGAAAGGTGATTGGAGGCAACTGTGGCATACTGAAAACTACAGTTGAAAATTGCTGGCAGTAGCTAATTACAGGTCGTCACTGCAAATAAGAGCAGGTTCTCAATCAACTTACCTGGCTACATAAAGGTAAATAATAATATGGGGTTACACTTTTCTCTTGCAACTGCTTTTGCTAAATTGCATCCGCGTTACTACAACTTAACAGCAGTAAACACCAGTCGAGGTTTGGCTAAGCTTTATGATGTAAACACTCGAGGAGAAGAGGGCTGTTAGCTGTAACAACGCGGGCAGACGGCCAGTAAGCCCGTAAAACTTTCGTTATCTGCAGTAACATAAAAGTAATGTCGAGGTAACAAACTTAACTACTGACCACTGAGAAACATCAATGATCATTCTTGGCTGCTTACTTTCTTCTGGAGCCTCTTGTTGTTCTGGGTCGGACCGCAGTCTGTTGTCCGGCAGCCATTACTCCCAGAAACTCCGCCGTTGCCATGGTCACATGATGCCGTCCTCACGTCTTCCGCAGGCAGGAGGAGGTGGGCGGCACCGTGGGCGGCGCGCAGTAGCTCATTAGCATTTAAAGGGAAAGGCACTGAAACAGGCCACCTGGAGCAGGGCTGTGAAACTGGTGTTTCAAGAACCCTGCTGTGCTCAATGCTTCAGCTTTTTTCGACCAAAGCATGATACTAACATTCCATTTAGACATCAAGGAACCATGTCAAGAGGCAGAAATGACCATAATATGGGACCTTTAATGCATAATTACGACAAAAGAGGCATTTTTAAGATTTACCGTAGTTTCGTTTTCGGGCAAGCTTATTTTCAATTGAGTGCAGGGGCACTCGTGTGCTAGCATCAAAATCTCTATTTTTAAAACACTAAGAAGGCTCGACACAACATGAAGCTTTGCTCGTAGTATCACCAGGGTCTCTACACATGAACACTCCATTTGTATATGGCACTGACAGGGGAAGAAAGAGAGAGCTAGAGAGATATAATTAGGGCCCGAGCAGGGAACCTGCAAGGACCCTATTGTAATCGCAATGATTATTATTATTAGGGCCCGAGCAGGGAACCTGCAAGGACCCTATTGTAATCGCAATGATTATTATTAGGGCCCGAGCAGGGAACCTGCAAGGACCCTATTGTAATCGCAATGATTATTATTATTATTATTATTTTTATCCTCGGTGTAAAGGTCGCCCAGAGAACCCCCCTACAGAGCAGAGCAGAGCGGCTCTGCACCGTGAGTACGGCCGTTCCCCCACGATCACGGCAGGGAGGGCGGCCAGAGGGGCCGCCTTATCAGGCTGCTCAGGAGACTGTGCAGCATCTGGGTCCTGTTACACATATTTTCTATTAGCACCACATCACTGACTTAAGATCCTTTATGGGCTAAATAAGCAGTATATTTCCATAAAACTGACATACCTCAAGCCTTCTGGAGTCCAGTGACAGTCTCCTCATCTGCAGAAGTGCATTCTGCAGCTGCAGATGTGCCTTCCCCCTGCCATATACATACATGTATTGAGAGAACGTTAATAAAGATTTCACAGGACATACCAAACCTGTGATTTGAATACAATGTACTAACCGGATCATCTTTTGGTGGCTCCAAAAGTGTAACTGTGTTCCCAGACACTGTAAGGAAATCCAAAGTCAGACAGTATAATATAGTTATTTGACTGTGTTCCATGTGCAGTAGTATTGCAATATGTACCTTATATGAAGCGGACGGTTTCTGTGGCTGGGACAGAGTCTGTTACTGTCCCTCCCTGGATCCCCTCCATCATTGGCCTCCCTTTATTTAAATGGAGTGCCAGCTCCTCCGCTGGGGTCGTATCCTGGCTTGGTGGGCCGCCCCTGTGTCATCTAACTGCTACAGTCATACAGACATTCAACATGTCAGCAGACACCTAATCTGTTTCACCTCATTTGCTCACTGTTATCTACTTTAAAGTCACTTACAAGCCTGCAAAATGTTCTTGTATTTAATCTTAACTTGCTGCCAGACAAGTTTGTTCTTTATGAAGGAGGGAGAGATAAAACAGATTAAAACGTAACATGAGAAAAATAGATTCAATGACAGTCATACTCTACATTTCAACATGAGTAACATGCACCTGTACTTGCCAAATTTGAAGCAAAGTGTACACCAGTTGATTAGTGGACTTTAAAGTAACTCCTTTAGTCCTTTAATTGTAGCTTAATTATGACAGTTCCAGTGAAGCACTGTTTATTAATTGTACAGTTTTGAACTACTTACGCATTAAGCCGGTCCACTATTGTCTGCCAGGCTTTCTCTTGTTCTTTAATTATTATCAGTAATGCCTTTTTTTGTCTTTCACATCCTCGTAAAACTACATAAGGAGCTCTTGCTCGCCGGCCGTAAAATAAGATCCACGACTTTTGTCCATATTCCCATTGGTGATTCTGTGAGCGATCGCGAGGTCTATTTAAGTATGCCGTGAACACGCACTTATCCCGACTATGTACACCTGGCTTAACATAGCTGCGCCTTTTCATCCTAGCTTGACAAACATGCAACCAATTAAGCCAGGATGCGCCCAGCAGACTAGGTCAAGTCGGGCTTGTTCAATTATCCTGGATTTCCTTATTCTACTTTTGTGCAAGTGAACAGTGTTGCCAGATATTGTGAGAGAAACAAGCAAGGGGGCCTATGAAAACAAGCCCAAAACTAGTGACCCACAGTTAATATTGTTTTTATGTTATGATCCTTTTTTGTTTTAGTTCCAGGACTTCAAAAACATGTAATACAATAGGAAGAGGAACACTTAAACAACAAGCCCAAAAACCTGCAACGCACAGCTACCAGTATTTATAAGCGACTTTACAGAAAAACAAGCCCAAAGTCGCTTATAATAAGCGGACTTGGCAACTGTGAGTGTGGGCAGTGCTGCAGTATTTATGGCCATCCCCCGTAGTCCTGATTGAGGCCAGCCCCTTCCGTATCTGTAACTGAAGGCCAAGTGAGCTTTGTAGTGGGGGTCCCTTCTACTTTTTTTAATGCTATCCCTATGAAATGTTTTATGTAGTTGAACATGTTATACAATTGTGTTGAATAATCATTTTAAAAGTATTTACAATGTATTTTTTATTGGTCCTTTTGGTTTTATGAATTTTGTAGAAGTACGAATGTTTTTTATGCCAATTGTTCCCTGCCTGCTGCATGGTTTTTATATTAGTTTTTATATTTTTTTTTGATTCATTTATTGTTTTCAGCTATTTAAGGTTGTTTAAGGTTATTAGGGTTACAAGTATAGTTGTGGTTAGGATAGGATAGGATAGGGGAAAGAGTCCCATCTTCCTTATTCACTGGGGACAGGAGGTGCACTGTCCTTCCACTGGAAGTCTCCCCCTCACGATGCCACAAGTATTCCCCCTGAAATGAGTTTTGCGGTGGCTCATTTGTACGCCCCCGGAGCTTATGATGGTTCAACTGTTGTCATGCTGATATGGCAAGGCAGTGTGTATTTAACTTTTTATATGAATGACATTAAATATATCGTAAATGAAATGCAGACTGTCAACAAGTGTTTCCTCAATGAGAGTCAAAGCAGGAGTGAGCAGTGTGGGTAGTGCTGCAGTATTTATAGCCTGTCCCTCCGTAGTCCTGATTGAGCCCCGCCCCTTCCGTATCCGTAACTGAAGGCCAAATGAGCTTTGTAGTGGGGGTCCCTTCTGCTTGTTTTTAATGCTATCGCTATGAAATGTTTTATGTAGTTGAACATGTTATACAATTGTGTTGAATAATCATTTTAAAAGTATTTACAATGTATTCTTTATTGGTCCTTTTTATGTTTTATCAATTTTGCTGATGTACGAATGGTTTTTATTCCAATTGTTCCCTCCTGCATGGTGTTATTAGTTTTCTTAGTTTTTATATACATTTTTTAAATTAATGTACAGATGAATTTATTGATTAGGGACTGTAAAGGGGCATCTGGGTTAAAGTTAAGTCCCAAGTGGTTAGGGTTAGGCATTAATAAAGAGGGTTTTTATGACATATTTTCACAGTCTGACATTTCAGTGGTTTGATGACAAACTCAGATTTTATCACAATGACAATGCATCTTTTATAATGAATGATGCAAAACAAAACAAAATCAGAAACGTAGCTGGCTTCAGCAAACAGGTCTGAACATCGGCCACCAGATGGAGCCAAATGGATGCCGTCTAAATTTCATGGCTGCATTAGTCCATTTCTTTACATTCTCCACGGTTACTCATGTTTCTTTTCTGTGTGAATATTTACTCTGATTCAGTTCACAATCTATATTTTTTCATGTCTAGTTTTTACACTTCTACAAAAATCTTCTGTATTTGGTAAATTGTCTTTCTGAGATCACTTGCAGTTTATCATCACTAGTTATTTTTCAGACATGATTAGACTTTACAGCCATGTTGGATGAAAACTGGTAGAGTCTTTTTACATTTGGAGGCAATGAAAGGGACAAACATATGTTCAGGACTGCTGTAAATAAAGTCAACACTTGAACTTGATCAGTCTCATGTTACAACACAGTGAACAATATAAACTACCTCATTGCTTTCTTGCAGTAAAAATGTTAATCTTTTCACTGTCTCAGCTTCACACTTTAGACATAATTCATGACGTTGTTGAGTTTGTTGTGCACTGTGAAGACTCTCCTTTAATTTAGCTGCTGTGAGGAATTCCTGTTTGGTTTCTAACACTAACACAGTATAGAAAGTAAGACAACAGAAGAAGGCAGAAGACAGTAGAGGACCGTAGAAAACATAAGGCGAAAGTCACATCACAGTAAATAAGAGGACACAAGTTGTCAGGAGACTCTCAGGTTTGGTTTATGTCGGCAGGTTACTCTGATAGAAACCAGTCGGCAGCTTCGGTTCAGCTGACAGATTTTACATTCCGAGCCTTCAGACAACAAAACATCACCGTCACGTCAGCTGATCAGGTCACATGACCTTGTGTTTCATCATGGCTGCTCTGATCAATCTTTGAATCTGTCATAAGCTTGCAGCTGCTGCTCTACATTCCTCAGAATCCACCCTAACCAGAAGGCTGCACATGTTTCTTTTAGTACCACTTGTTTCATGCAGTATGACATCAGACCTTCAGCTCTGGAATCATCATGACATAAAAAAGAACACATGTGCAGTCTGAACGCAGCCAATCAGCATTCATCTCTCTGCAGCTCAGTCATGTGACAGATCTCCTGCTGTGCAAAGAATTGTGGGTCCAAATAGCCAGAGAAACATGCTGGCATCATTCTGACAAGTCGACCCCAATGTGTTTCGCCACACCAAGTACCTACTAGGCCACAGTATAGATACTACTTACACTTCTACAGAAGTAGTGCAGTAAGTACTGGGACGTAGTACAAACAATACTTTACTTCAGCAATTAACCAAAAATAAGGCTGGGATTGTATGTAAGGTTGCCATGGTAACAATAGTACAATCGAAAATACTGTTGGTTTGATTCAAAGCATGCAGGTAAAGTGAGCAAGTGTCCATGTTTCAGTCTGTGTTCAGCAGGAGGTCAAAGGTCACCGTTTACATTCAGACCTCAGAGGGTCGGCGGCTGCTGGGTGAGCCTCATTAACAAATGCTATGTTCTCCTCTCTCTCTTTTTCATTGGTTTCAGTCTCAGTCTCACTTAACGATCCAGGTCATCCATGCGGTTTCCTCCACTGTTTTCTTTCTCCTCATCTTTCTTCTCCTTCAGTTTCTGTCTCTCTTCCTCCTCTGTCTCCCTCTCTTTCTCCCTCTCTCTCTCCTCCCTCTCCCTGGCTCTACTCTCGTTCTTCAGGTCCTGAAACACCTCGGTGAAGAAGTGAGGGTCTGCGTTGATCCGTAGCATGTCGCTGCTCAGGCGCTCGATCATCTCCAGTGCTCGTTCCCAGAATGCATCACGGCTGGACTCCACCAGGAAGGGTTTGAGGGGGTACGAGATCTCATTGCCGAGGTATGAGTAGCCCAGGTAGAGACAGGTGAGGAAGGTGGCATGGAGTTCGTGCTCCGAAGACATGTCCTCGTCCACCGCATCGCGACACAGCAGATACACAAAGACCAGACTGGCTGGACTGATGAAGCACTGGTCCTGCAAAGACACAGCACACAGAGTATTAGTACTCCAGAGAGAAGAGTATTAATATTAGAGTGAGAAGACTATTAGCACTACTGGGTTGAGTAATAAGTACTAATACTATTAATACACAAAAGACCGGACTGGCTGGACTGATGAAGCTCTGGTCCTGCAGATAATACACACACACACACACACACACACACACACACACACACACTGACCTGCCAGCCCTGAACCAGCAGCGCTCGGTCGACATTTCTGAACCACAGGATGATCTGATTAGACGACAGCTCCTTCAGTTTGACACAACGACGAATCAGGAAGTCTGAAAGACAACGCAGAAGCTCACCCGTGGACGCCTAGAAAAGAGGGGACAAGGAGGGAGGAGAGAAGGAGACAAGTGAGCAGGGGACAAGGAGGAAGGACACAACACAGTCAACATACATCCATAACTGACATGAATGTACACCATCATCATCATCATTGTCATAAACCTGCTGAACGTATGAATCACTGACTGCATTACAGATACTACAAAGTTGAATATGTTGATCTTTTGTTTTGTTGTGTTTAAAGTTATGAATGAATGTTGAAGTAAAGAAAATTTAACTCAATAATAATTTTATCAACCTCACGTGTGAATTTTCTCTCTGATGTTTGTGTTTGTGTCAGAAACATCCAAATGAACTGTGACATCATGTTTGTCATTAAAGGAGCAGTCTGTAGTTTTATAAGAGACAGATCTTCAAACTAAATCAATAATCAAATTGTGTTTGTTTCCATGACTGAATAAACAAACTGACCTTAAAGGACAACACAATTTATAATGCTTTACTTTGTTAAATGTGCCACCTTCATGGCTTCAAACAGTGTTCTGGGACCTTGTTGTCCTCTGAGAACAGTTCAAAGTTTGCTTTCTGAGCTAGTTAATTTTGTAAATGTGACGAGGTCTCTTTAAACTACTTTAGTTTAATACAGTCAAATCTTTTTGTTTTTATTATTTGAGTTAAATTATTTAGGATTCTTCAAACATCTCACAGCTGATTTCTCTCTTTGATCCTTTCCATCAAACTACACTGACCTGCACCACCACCCTCCGTGGTGAGATGATCAGGTCCGGCCTTCCCCGGTTCTCATTCTGGTTCTGGTGCGGCACGGTGGGGACGGGTACTGGGATGGGTCCGTGTCTGTGTCCGCCCTTCAGCGCTCTGTGGCGGCTGTCGGTGCCCGCCTGCTCCCGCTGCACGTGCCCGGCCTCGGACACCGCGGGCTTCACCTTCTTCCCGCCCTTCCTCTTGGCTCGTGCGGCAACGAGACGTTTCTTCCAGCTGAGCGCGTGCAGCAGCATCGGGTGCCTCTTCTTCTTCTTCTTCCTCTTCTTCGTCTCGTCCTTCACCTCTTCCTCCTCACGAGCCTCTAAGGGCTTCTGCACCGCGAGCTCCCCGAGCTTCTCCGGCCCGCGAGCCGCAGCCTTCCGCGAGACCGGAGACAGAGACAGCACCGTTCCCATGACGACAAGCGGACGGACCGGCGCGAGCCTCTCTGCAGCAGCGAAGGAGCAGTTGTCTGTCTGTCTGTCTGTCTGTCTGTCTGTCTCTAACCTGTCTGTCTGTCCGGTCCGACCGTTCAAACGTTAGAAATAAAGGATTGCTTGCAGCTCCATCACTGCTGCAGCCTCCGTCCTCCGACCTGTCTGTAGTCCTGGTGGATCAGTGTGTCCCCCTCTCTGTCTCCACCTGTCTCTGTCTCCACCTGTCTGTCTGTCTCTGTGACGCAGTCTGGGGGGCGGGGCTCCTGCAGAGACTCTGTCCATGGTGCTGAAACTTTAAAGCTGCAGTGGAGAACATTAAAATCATTATTATTATTGTTGATGTTGTAGCTGCTGCTGCTGTGTGATGATTCATCTGTTCACACCTACAGCATACAAAACACTTTTTAGTCCATCATCCCTTTTAAACCCTGCTGCCTACCTTACCCACAGTGCACCTCTCCCTCTTCGGTGTGTTATGCTAACAGTTCACTTCTTTCTGATTCTACTCAAGTGACATCATTTGTGTCAGCTGATCCCAATTCAGGATCATCAGGATATATAAAACGTGTAGAAGAACTCCTGAACACCTGGGAACACCTGGAAAACACCTGGGAACACCTGGAAATGCCTGGAAACACCTGGAAACACCTGGGAACACTTGGAAATAGCCCAGATTAACAGTCTAATTTTTCTTCTGTCACTTATTTTTTTGTTTGACACTTTTGAGGGAGGAAAGACGAAAGTCAATCAGAGCTGTGTCAGATAATTTATAATTAACAAATAATAATAATCATAAAACTAACCAGTGAAAACAAACATACACAACAAACTGAAGACAGAAGATGAGCCCCTATTATTACATTATTTATCATTATTGTTATTATTTATAATGTGACTGTCTACCTGTCTCTCCCTCTACCTGTCTCTCTGTCATACAACAGTCTTGTTCCTCTGTGGTCATACTGCCATCTGTATTCTTAAAAATGGTTTGTTAATATCAACTATGTGAATCACGTCTTCTAAAATGAGCAGCTTGGTGAATACGTATAAGAGCTGTTAACATGTGAACAAGTCACTTTGTTTTCATTAAAAGTAAGACTCAATATAATTATTATAATTCTATGTCTGAACTCTGTGTGTTGATTTCACTGTCCATTCTCTGCCCACTATCACTAAAAGTAAATTTTTATTTGTTTTTGATCAACCAATCACATCTTTTTAGCAACAGGGTGGACCTGCCTCCTGACTGAGATCAAAGATTCTGTCTCTTCCTGCTCACACTTCAAATAAAACATCCCATCTGAGTTCCGACAAGGCCGAGGTGTATCCTGTGTGTCCTGCCCTCCTCCGGGTCACCGGGGTAGACAGGAGGTCGTTTGGCTCACGGAGTCCTGCTCAGTCGTCTCCTGGATCCACACATTTTACATCTATTATCATTTGTATCAAATATTCTGTTAATGCCACTTTCTTTCTGTACACACGATATCTATTGCATGTCCGTCCCTCCTGGGAGAGAGATCCCTCCCACACTTCATCAGGTTTCTTCCTTTTTTTTTCTTTAACCTGTTAAAAGGTTCTTTTTTTCATTAACATGAAGTTTTTCCTCACTTGAATCGAGGGTCTGAGGAAAGAGGATGTCGTTCACTGTACAGATGTAAAGGCCATTGAGACAATGTGATTGTGATTTTGGGATGTATAATATAAATTGATTTGACCTGATTTGATTTAATTTGACGCTCCTCTGCCAGGTTAGAGTCCCAGTGAGGAGGCTGCTGGTCAGTGCTGGGTCCAGACTGGTATGAGGTGCTGTTTGGTACTGGGTCCAGACTGGTAGTAGGTTATTGTTCTTACTGGGTCCAGACTGGTAGCAGGTGCTTGTTGGTACTGGGTAAATCCTGGTATGGCTCCTTAGTTTGGACCAGGAAAAGCGAGAAGAACCTTGGTGAGGGGGTATCAGATTGGTATCCAGTTTAAGGCCTCAGATGGTTTCGAAGAGTGATTTCTTGCCCAGCCTCTGGTTCTGGTGGCTGGGGGGCTGAATAGACCAGTGTCTCTGGGCAGGAGGGACTCAGCAGGACAATCAATACTGTTGCATTGAGCATTTGTTAATCTCGCTACAGTACTTGCCATTTGTAATCAGATTACTGCTGACTGGTGGGTCTCTGATATTGTTGGCTATTTGTGATCATCAAATAGAAATCGGCTTTTTTTAATTAAGTCTTGGACCACATGTCTGTTCAGTACCAACATGATGATGACACCCTGTATTTATAGTTATGATATTAAATCTGGATTAATCAATGATCATGTAAGGGTTAGTTTGTTAGCCTGTTCTGTTAATAAGGACAATAAAATAAACAATATTGAATATCATGTTGGAAATGTTATTACTATTATAATTATTATTATAATTATTATTATTATTATTATTATTATTATTATTATTATTATTATTATTATTGAATTATACGACTGAGGGCTGTGTGTTTTACAGCAGCTGATCCAGAAGCTCAGATTATACTCACCTCTGTGTGTGCGTGTGTGTGTGTGTGTGTGTGTGTGTGTGTGTGTGTGTGGGCGGAGCCTGTGGCAGCAGAAGGCTCATTGTCTGAGGAGGCAGAGGAAGAGAGAGGGAGTAGGGAGGGTCGAGCGAGGTAGACAAAGACTGCAGCTGTGAGAGAACGAGAGAGAGAGAGAGAGACAAAGAGGAGGGAGGCCGACTCTCTCTTTCTTTCTTCATGTGGGGGAGGAGAGGGGGAGGATTAACCGGCTGATCTGCGACACGCGCTCACATACAACACACACACATTTCATATCAACACACACACGACACAGCATCAGAGCTTCATCTGGATCAGCATCATCAGCAGCAGCAGCAGCAGCAGCAGCAGCAGCATCAGCGGCGAGGACGGGAGACAAAGAGACACACAGAGAGAGAGAGACGGGAGGTGGAGCAAGGCGATCTGCACTGTCCGACAAGAGACAGACAGGAGGAGAGACAGACAGACGGGGGGAGAGACAGACAGGAAGCAAGAGAGAGACAGACGGGAAGAGAGAAAGACAGACAGGCCTTGAGCAGTTCCACCGCCTGTCTGTGTTCAGTGTGTGATGGCCGACCACATGTTCCTGCTGCTGTGTGTCTGCTCAGTGTGTGTGTTGTTGTAGGTGGGTGTGTTCACTGTGTGTCTGTTCACCGTGTGTGTTCAGTCTGTGTGTCAGCGTGTGTGTTCAGTGTGTGTGTAAGATGGGGAACGCAGAGAGCATGGAGAGCCAACTGGCAGTGATCCGGTCCAGAGCCGCCCCAGTTCGACTCCCAATGCCCGACCCGGCTGAGCTGGAGGAGAGGTTTTCCATTGCACTGGTAGATACACACACACACATACACACACACACACACATTAAAACAGAAGACATGTGATTTATAGGTTGACTGTAGTTAGCCTGTTAGCATGCTAACAGAGAGTCCAGCTCAGGCTGATGTGATGTCATCAGTTCTGCAGGTTTTTGTTCATAAACCACATATGTGATATTGTATTCTCATCTGTCTGAGGGTTATGGGTTGGATCCAGCATGACTGGGTTAGGGGTTGGATTCAGCATGGTTGAGTTAGGGGTTAGATCCGGCATGGTTGGGGTTAGGGGTTGGATCCAGTAAGGTTGCGATTGGGGGTTGGAGCTAGTGTGGTTGGGCTTTCTTCCTGTGCTTTGGTTCATTTGGTTTTTGTTATCTTTAGTTCTGGTTACCTCAGAAGTCTAACAGACCAACAGCTAAATGCTGCTTATGGCTGCACACAGACTCATTTATGCCTGTAAGGTAGTGTGTCTGTATTGCTGGCAATGGGGATACAGCGGTACCATACAGCTGTACCTCGGTCACACACCCAGCTCACTGGAATCAAGTTGTGACTCTAGACAGAGTGGATAGGTAGAGAGTCCGCAGGGAGGACTGTCCCTCCTTTAACACTGAGCTTGGTTTTGGTTTCATCAAAGGCGGTGTCTACCCCGTCATGGCTCCGCCACAGCAGCGGAGCTGATAGGTTTCACTCTAGTCTATGTGTTTAATTCCACTGGCTCTGCTGCGTTGCATATCTGCTCTGTCCAAGCTCACAGTCTGGACCCTGCCAGGGCAGATACGCGAGTCTTCTATCATTGCCAGATGCCGGAGCACAACGCAGCAATTCAGCCGAATGCAGCACAGAGCAGACAGGAAGTCAGACACCAAAACAACAACATAACATCCAGTTAATTTTCAAAATAAAAAACAAAAAAATACACAAATCTGAAAAAATAGACAAATACACGCAATTCTTCTAACCCTTCTCTTGGACTTCATGTTGTTGTGTTTATAACACATACCTATAACCTTGGTCGCGCATGATTATGTAATTATTGCAGGAACTCTTCGGTCTCGCGACTCAAGCGGTGGGGGTTGCCTGACAACAGATGACAGAGCAAAAACATCCCAGAGCCAGGATGCAACGTACATGCATCCAGTGGAATCTTAGACCCCGTTTACACGAGGACGCTTGCGGTAAAAACGATAAAATATTTTATCGGAAGTGCCTTTCGTTTACACGATGACGGCGTTTTTGGGGCTTAAAAACGCAAAAATCTGAAACCACCCTCCAGAGTGGAAAAGTTGAATACGCTCCGCCGCAGCGTTTCCATGTACACTGGCAAAACGCAAAACTCTGCTCAGATCTGCTCACATCGCGTACGCGTTTACGTCACATACATGCGCCAGTACAGGGAAATAAACAAACATGTCGGATTATTTCCATGCATCGGACCTTCAAGCTGCTCCGGCAGCTCTAATAAACATATAGGATTCTTTCCACGAAATGTACAGGATATGTAGTGTTGTGTGATAGTGTATCACAGCACCACCTAGCCGCCTGGCATGCATACCCAATCGAATTCCACACACTTTTGCATCACCATATGCACGCAGATTTCCTCCCGAAAACGCTCGCCTAAACGCAGAATAAAAAGGGAAGACGCAACGCCACTTTTACGTCTTCTGTTTAGACCGTCATCGTGTAAATGTAGCCTTAGAGTTAGGGTTATTGTTCGTACATCTGGCCTGTCCACTCTTTTTAACAGCTCTGAAGGAGGAGAAAAACCCAGGAAGAGGAGCAACAGCTGAAGAGGCTAATCCAAGTTTGAAACTCGTCAGTTTGTTGTTCTAAGAAATGAAAGTGGTGTGTACTACTCCCTTCAAACAACAACTCAAACTTACTCGCACCACAGTAGAAAGATAAGTGGGAGCAAGAGGAGGAGCAGATCAGAGTCTAGTCTGAGAAACAAGTGCCTCCCAGGTCCTTATGTGTCAGGTAAAGAGGAAGCTCCAGGATAGATAGATAGATAGATAGATAGATAGATAGATAGATAGATAGATAGATAGATAGATAGATAGATAGATAGATAGAGTCTAAGTGTGGATTGCAGAGAAGAACATTTGTGAGACATATAACAAGACGCCTCCACCTGTTAGCCTGAATGTGATGGTCTGGCTTGTTTTGGTAAAGGTGGGGATATGCTCACGGCTGAAGGGATCCAGAATCAGGATGGTTATCACCTTATTTTACAACACCATGTCATAAACTGTGGCTGCAGCAAACTTTATCCTCCTACAGGAAAATGAGCCAAAGCTCCAAACTTCGTTTCGTTTTCTTCCGCTTTTATCCATGCGGGTCGCGGTTGATGTTACCACTTTTATACCACCTTTCTCAAGGTGGAGCGGGGGTTACTGGGGCCAAATCCAGTGACTCTACGGGCGTAGGCCAGGGTACTCCCTGGATGAGTCGCCAGCTCATCGCAGGGCCCTTACTGATGTGGTGGCTGCCACGAAGGTGCCAACTACACATCAGGAGCAATTTTGGGGTTCAGTATCTTGCTCAAGGATACTTCGACATGTGGCTCAAACTATGAAGAACTATTTAGAGAAGGAGCAGTCAGCTGGTTTTGTGTACAGCAGGCCATCAAATCTGAACCCTGTAGAGCTACTGTGAAGCACAATGACTGTATGATACCTAAGAAGTGTTGATCAAGCCAGTCCAACCTGTGGGGGGGGCTACAGGAAGCATGGAGGGACATTTCCTCAGATCACCTCCATAAACTGATAGCCCGGAAGACAAAGTTCTGAGAGGCTGTAACTGCTGCAGATGAAACAAAATTATTATTCCAAAAAATATTCTTTCTCCCCTCAGTGAATTTTATTTTCATCTGAAAACTCATCTGACGGATTAAAGTGTGAGTTTTCATGGGAAACATGATTTTTGGGGGGTTAACCATAAACTTCAAAATGAAATGAATTTTGATTCATAGTGTTATGTTCTTTATGCACACAGGGTTAGTGTTAGGTTCTTTATGACCCTAACCCTAAATCCAACATTAAGTGTATTCGTGGAAAGAATCCTATACGTTTATTAGAGCTGCCGGAGCAGCTTGAAGGTCCGATGCATGGAAATAATCCGACATGTTTGTTTATGAAGACTCTTAGAGGTGCTTTGCACTCACTAACCTTTAAAATGTCTTCCAGAATTCGATGAACCTGCCTCCTGACAAGGTGCGTCTGCTGCGTTCCTATGACAACGAGAAGAAGTGGGAGCTGATTTGTGATCAGGTGGGTGGTGTTAATAAAGTTCATGAGTTTGAATCTGCTCCTACCTTAAGAACAAGAACGTCAATCAATCAAGACTCTGCAGGACAGATCAGAAACTTCAGGCATTATTTTATTGTATTGTACTTACATATACAGTATGTATTTCTAATACTGCAGGTACACTTCACTGCAGGTTATATTCTGTCCTTTACTTTATATATACTATGTGCTGCATATGCACTGTTCCTCAGTGTATGTACTGTTCCTCAGTATATGTACTGTACGTTACTTCAGTATATATATAATTGAGTACATTAACTCTTAAATACCTCAGTCCAGGCTGAACAACCAGCCGGGCCACAGAGACTCCAGGTTATCAGTGTGAGCCACCACGTGGTAATCTGATAACTTTTAAATGTGTTTGGTAATATGCACTATTTTAATCTGTTTGATTTAATGAGTGAATCATGTTGTGACTAAACTGAGCAGGAAGTTATAGTTACCAACGATGATGAAAACTGATGTCATCCAATCAAACTGTGTGTGTGTGTGTGGTGCAGGAGAGGTTTCAGGTGAAGAACCCTCCACACACTTACATCCAGAAACTGAGAGGCTTCCTCGATCCAGCTGTAACTCGCAAGGTGAGCTATGATGTCACACTGAATTGATGACATCACACTGTTAGGGTTTGTTTTTCTTTCGATTTAAACAGTGAAAGAAAACCTGTCTGACTCTCTACCTGTCTGTGTCCCTCTATGTGTTTGTATCTCTCTACCTGTCTGTCTACAGAAGTTCCGAAGAAGAGTTCAGGAATCGACTCAGATGCTCAGAGAGCTCGAGATTTCTCTTCGCACAAACCACATTGGGTATTTCTTCATCATGACCATCATCTTTATCACCAACATTTTTATTATCATTATCTGTATGGCTATCTGTCTCTCTCATTCTAACCTCTCTGACCTGTCTCTCTCTCCCTCTGACATGTCTGTCTGTTTCTCTGTGACCTGTCTGTCTCTCTTGGGGTAGGTGGGTCAGAGAGTTTTTGAACGAGGAGAATCGAGGTCTGGATGTTCTGGTCGAGTATTTGTCCTTCGCTCAGTATGCCGTAACGTAAGTCTGAGTGATAAAATAGTAATAATAATAATAATAATAATAATAATAATAATAATAATAATAATAATATTTGAGACATAAAATATGGATGAAATGTTACTTTAACTTTCCTCAGTTTTAACCTTAAACTAAATAACTACATATTCCACAGGTATGTCCATGGTATTAGCTTATATAGTCTAGCAGAAGAGTGTCTCTCATCGTCACTGTGGATCTGAGTGTTAAAGGCGGTCCAGAGACTTTTCCACATGGTTTCAGAAGTCTGTTTGTTGTTTTCTTCATGTTTATAGTCTGAACAGATAGAACTGATCCTGGATCTTTGTAAAGCTCTAAACATCTAAAAATTCTACGTATTTGTGTTCAGCTTTGATGGTGAGCAGTCGGAGGCCGGGGGTGAGGTCTCGTCCATAGACTCTCCTTGGAGTCGGTCCATAGAGGATCTCCATGGCGACTGCAGCCTCCCCTCCCCATCATCGTCTGTTCCCCGAGCAGCTCGACACTCCATCAGGTAACAAATGTGCAACAGGCAAAGTCGCCAGGTAGAGTTCCATCATCTGATTTTGTTTCTGTGTGTTTGTAGTTCAACTCTGGTGACTCGATCCAACACTCTGCCGAGTCGTCGCACTCTCAAGAATTCACGACTGGTCTGTAAGAAAGACGACGTTCACGTTTGTGTCATGTGTCTGAGAGCCATCATGAACTACCAGGTAACATCTGACACATACAGAAAATGTTATATAAAAATGATGATAAAGATTCATTAACGCTCAGTCTGAGCCCGCTCACACAGACGAGGACGAAGGTGTGAGTTATCTTCATCTGTCTCCTCTTCCTCAGTACGGATTCAACATGGTGATGTCACATCCTCACGCTGTCAATGAGATCGCCCTGAGCCTCAACAACCGGAACCCCAGGTCAGTACTGCGAACACGTACTATTACTAAAACTACAACTACTGTAGATACTGCACACACGTACTATTACTAAAACTACAACTACTGTAGATACTGCACACACGTACTATTACTAAAACTACAACTACTGTAGATACTGCACACACGTACTATTACTAAAACTACAACTACTGTAGATACTGCACACACGTACTATTACTAAAACTACAACTACTGTAGATACTGCAAACACGTACTATTACTAAAACTACAACTACTGTAGATACTGCAAACACGTACTATTACTAAAACTACAACTACTGTAGATACTGCAAACACGTACTATTACTAAAACTACAACTACTGTAGATACTGCAAACACGTACTATTACTAAAACTACAACTACTGTAGATACTGCAAACACGTACTATTACTACTGTGATATGTAATAGTAGTATAAACACACTGTAAAAATAACGGACACACTACAAGGTACTACATCTCTCTCTGACCTGTCTGTCTGTCTCTCTCTGACATGTCTCTCTCTCTGACATGCCTCTCCCTCTCTCTGACATGTCTCTCTCTCTGACCTGTCTCTCTCTCTCTGACATGTCTCTCTCTGACATGTCTTCTCTCTGACTTGTCTCTCTCTCTGACATGTCTCTCTCTCTCTGACATGTCTCTCTCTCTGACATGTCTCTCTCTCTGACTTGTCTCTCTCTCTCTCTCTGACCTGTCTCTCTCTCTTGACATGTCTCTCTCTCTGACCTGTCTCTCTCTCTCTCTGACCTGTCTCTCTCTCTCTCTCTCTCTGACTTGTCTCTCTCTCTCTCTCTGACATGTCTCTCTCTCTGACTTGTCTCTCTCTCTCTCTCTGACCTGTCTCTCTCTCTTGACATGTCTCTCTCTGACATGTCTCTCTCTCTTGACATGCCTCTCCCTCTCTCTGACATGTCTCTCTCTCTCTGACATGTCTCTCTCTTTGACATGTCTCTCTCTCTGACATGTCTCTCTCTCTGACATGTCTCTCTCTCTTAACATGCCTCTCTCTCTCTCTTGACGTGCCTCTCTCTCTCTCTGACATGCCTCTCTCTCTCTGACATGTCTCTCTCTCTGACATGTCTCTCTCTCTGACATGTCTCTCTCTCTGACATGTCTCTCTCTCTGACTTGTCTCTCTCTCTCTGACATATCTCTCTCTCTGACATGTCTCTCTCTCTGACTTGTCTCTCTCTCTGACATGTCTCTCTCTCTGACATGTCTCTCTCTCTGACATGCCTCTCTCTCTGACATGTCTCTCTCTCTGACATGTCTCTCTCTGACATGCTCTCTCTGACATATCTCTCTCTCTGACATGTCTCTCTCTCTGACATGTCTCTCTCTCTGACATGTCTCTCTCTCTGACATGTCTCTCTCTCTCTCTGACATGCCTCTCTCTCTCTCTTGACGTGCCTCTCTCTCTCTCTGACATGCCTCTCTCTCTCTGACATGTCTCTCTCTCTCTGACATATCTCTCTCTCTGACATGTCTCTCTCTCTGACTTGTCTCTCTCTCTCTCAGGACGAAGGCTCTGGTGTTGGAGTTGCTGGCGGCTGTTTGTTTGGTCAGAGGAGGACATGAAATCATCCTGTCGGCCTTTGACAACTTCAAAACTGTAAACACAAACACACATACACACACACACACATATATTATACTTATATTGATCACTATTGATCGAATATGAAAAGCGCTGCAGTTCATGAAGTTTCTACAGCACACAGTTAATAAGAACATTTTCTACCATTGCAGAGCTAATGAACATACATGAATGTATAGATTAATGTATTGTGTGCATTGATTGATTGATTGATTGACTGATTGATTAACTTATTTATCTGTTGCAGGTGTGTTCAGAGTCGATGCGTTTTGAGAAGCTGATGGAACATTTTAAGAATGAAGATGACAACATCGACTTTTTGGTACGACGACTGAACTTGAATCAATATTTAGGTTTTTAATTAAAACACTAAGGTGTTCTTTCATGTCACAGTCCTCAGTTACAGTCACTAACAGATATTACATATATATATATACACACATATACTGTATATACATATATAGTGACTTTATTTCACATATATAACAGATATGGTTTAATTAATATAATTAAATAATAACATTATGAAAACAACAATGTTATTATTTAATGAATGACGTTTAAAGGATATCAGGGTCTCCTGGACATGACTCTGATTAAAGGTCCAGTCATGTTCCTACAGAAGCCCTGAATGATTCTACGACCTCATCACTAGATGGGGCTCAATCTTACAGACTGGACCTTTAATGAAGGTGACATCATCAGCAGATTGATGACTGTGTGTGTGTGTGTGTGTGTGTGTGTGTGTGTATGTTTGTGTCAGGTGGCCTGTATGCAGTTCATTAACATTGTGGTTCACTCTGTGGAGGACATGAACTTCAGAGTCCACCTGCAGTACGACTTCACCAAACTCAACCTGGACGAGCATCTGGAGGTAACGTGGTAACATGGTCCGCTCTCAGCCAATATCATGAGAGTGACAATGATGCTCTTACTCTGTACTCTATTGGCAATTGTCATCACATGACCTGCTCTTAGTCAATCACATGAGAGCTCATTATTAAAAACAAGTATGTGGACAAAATACACAAATGATAAACTCCACCTGTCTACCTGCACGTCTCCCCACTTGGATATGTGCCTGTGTCACTGCAGAGGCTGAAGCACACAGAGAGCGACAGACTGCAGGTTCAGATTCAGGCGTACCTCGACAACGTGTTCGATGTTGGGACGCTGCTGGAAGATGCCGAGACCAAAACGGCTGCTCTCGAACGAGTGGAGGAGTTGGAGGAGAACCTGAGCACGGTGAGACAGACAGCTGTACTAACCTGTCTCGCTCTGTTGTCAGATCACAGGCATCGTACTGACCTGTACCTGTCTGTCTCTCTCTGCCCGCAGATGTCTGAACGCCTGCTGGATGTGGAGAACGAAGCAATGCTAAAGATTGTCGAACTGGAGAAACAACTAATGCAAACCAACAAGGAGTTGGACCACGTCCGGGTCAGAACCCACGCCAACATTCAATCATCATGGAGACACAAAAAATGTATATTGTCTGTTTAACTCCTGTTCTCTCACATGTTCTGCTTTTGACACACCTGTCACCTGTGCAGGAGGTGTATGCGAGCGCTAACACTCAGGTACACACCTTGCGACGGATGGTTCGGGAGAAGGATCAAACAATCCGGCGTCAGAGTCGTCTGGAGCGCCAGGCTCAGGAGGCCCAGCAGGTTGGAGGACCCGGAGCTCCGCAACCCCAGAGAGGAGAAGGAGATGGGGGGGTGGCTGACTCCGCCTCCCCCTCACCTCCACCCTGTCCTAACCTGTCACCCAGGTGAGAGACATGACTGTACACCTCCTGCTGGGGAGGCCAACAGCAGACAGACACAGTTAAAGATGAGCTGGTGAGACAGATAAAGAGAGAGACACAATTGGTCTCAGATCAGGTGACACAAACACGACTGCAGGTGAATTGTCACGTTGATCCAGGATACACACCAATCACAGGGGGAGGGGCTAAATACGTAGCACCCTGACATCACGCTTGTAGTGAGGGTAATGAGTGTTTTCTGATTGTTCTGCTGCCCCCTAGTGGCCTAAACCAAACCAAATAATCTTCTTACTGCCTGGCCCAAAAAACAGCTTCTCATTTTTAAAACAACCTGTCTAAAGTCCTGTGGTCGTGAAATACATGTTACTCTGTTTCAGAAGGGTCAAATTATTGGCATGCATCAAGCGAAGAAAACAACTGAGGAGATACTGAAACTGCTAAATCTTTGGTTAAGAACTGGATAGTGGTGAACCACCATCTTCCAGGAAGAAATGTGGTCGGAATGAAATCTTGAATGATCGTGACTGGAGATCACTTAAACGTTAGGTAAAATCAGATGGTGAAAAATGTGGTCTGATGAGTCCAGATTGACTGATGTGTCCATCAGGATAAGAAGAGAGGCAGATGAAGTGGTAAACTCATCATGAGTAGTGCCACGATTGATCTGGCTCAAACTGTGAAGGAGTGGTTCAGGGAGCATGAGACATCATTATCAGCACCACCACAGAGTCCAGACCTGAACACAACTGAGAAACTTTGGGATGTGCTTGAAAAGACTTTACACAGCGGCTCGGCCATCATCGATACAAGATCGAAAAATGAATACAACTCTAGAGGGAAATAAATGTTGTGACATTGTATAAGCTCATCAGAACAATGACACAGTGAATGTTTGCCGTGATCAAAGCTAAAGGCGGTCCAACGTAATATTAGATTGACTTTTTGGGGGTCGGGCAGTATATTTCTGATCAAGTAGAACGTGATCAACCTTTAACTGTAGAGGCGTCACTTGAGAAAACAGTCATAAACCAATTAATTGTTTGGAGTTATTTGTTAATGTGTTGACAATTTACCTTTTATATCAGTAAATAACTAAAAAAAACAATGACAGTCCTGATGTTATCCACAACGATGACGTTATAAGATGACACTGTCAGCTGACGTGTTTATAGACAAGCTCTGCTGCCCCATGTGGCAAAAACCATGAACCTCAAAAATGACCTCAAATCAACAAACATGAGGTTATATCAGCAGGCAATCAGATTAATTGATTACCTGATTTATTTCCACAGTCCTGAGACGGTAGCCTATCACAGCATTGGACCAGGGATGGGCGAAGGTCCGGGGATGCCTGCCCCACCCCCTCCCCCTCCTCCCCCACCAATGCCAGGCACAGGTGAGTTTCAACTACATCTTCAGTTCAGATTTATGTGTAAGTACACTCAAATACCACAAGTACACTGAAATACTACAAGTACTCTGGATAAAACTTCCTGTTAAACACTAAACTTCTTTTCCTCTTATCTATAAAGTGTCCAATGGGACATTCCCTGCACCTCCGCCCCCTGCACCTCCGCCCCCCCCTCCACCCCCCCCTCCACCCTGTCGAACCAGTGAGCTGTCCTCCTCCGTCCCCATGCCCCCCCCTCCTCCTCCTGTAGCCCCCCCTCTCCCAGGGTCAGGGGGGTCGCCCACGGTCATCTTTAACTCGGGACTAGCAGGTGAGACTCAAGTTTAAAGCACTTCAAATGATCTCAGTTTAGTGAAGACATCTGAGTCACAGGTGTCCGATTCCTACGAGTGTCACGACTCTGCAACTGGTTTTCGTCCCGACAGCTGGCACTTCATTGATTCTTCTTTAACAAGGAAGGTGACATGGTGACATGGTGATGTAATGTTGACATGGTGGTAACTGTAGAACATTTGACACATCACCAATAATGTACATATGTACAGGAAGTCCATCTGGTCAAAGTCTACTGATCTACTAACAGTAACTTATTTCTCAAGTTGATTTGGAAAAAACTGTTCAACAGCCACTAGATGTACAGACTACATGTGTTTATTCTGTCCTCTCAGATTTGCCGTATGTTTAATTCCGATGATTGAAACTGAATACTCATTTCAATCAATTTTCTATTTTAAACTGAAATTGGACACTGATCCAACAGCCAATCAGACTCAAGAACCAGTCGTCATACCAACAATGAAATATAACCTGTTATGAACTGATTTTTATGTTATTAACAAGCTTTTGTTCTCTCTTGTTTTGCTGACAGAGGGTCCTCTCAAGTTATTCTGTACGTTTATGTATTATTCTTTACATTCTTGTCATCATCATCATCATCTTCATTAATTAATCATCCTCCGCCATCATCTTGAGGTCCAACCATCAGAGCATCTTTCATATTCATTCTTCATCCCTCTGTTATCACTCCATCAGCTTGAGACTATAAACTGAGTCCATTAGCCTCCAGCACAACCAGCTTTTAGCTGGTTTGTCTCTTATTGTCTCATGTTTGATCTCATTGGTCGAACTCTTTAATGTGAAGGTGAAGGCATAGAGTTCTCGAGGGATCAGTCAGTGTTAGGGTTCTCAGTGGCTGAGTAAGGGTTAGGGTTCTCGGGGGGATGAGTAAGGGTTAGGGTTCTCGGGGGGATGGAGTTTCGTGGCACTTTGGCTCAAGTTAAATTCGATTCGATAAAATATCTTTAAAAAGTCTTTAAATCATGCCATTTTGGTATTAGGAGTGGTTATAACAATGATCCCAACCCCTCATCTCCTCAGGTTGAGGTCAGGTTTCAGCCTAAGTGGGAACACACCTTTAGGCTTTTAAATCTGACAACCTGCTCACCTCTCTTTCTCTCTCTCTCTCTCTCTCTCTCTCTCTCTGCTGTGCAGCGGTGAAAATAAAGAAGCCGATCCAGACCAAGTTCAGGTTGCCGGTGTTGAACTGGGTCGCCCTGAAGCCGAGTCAGATCAACGGGACAGTCTTCAATGACATTGATGACGAGTCCATCCTGCGGGTACAACAAAGTCTTATTTGATTCCAACAATTCCCGTCAAGTTAAGAGGATTCAGTGTTTTTTCATAACAGAGATTATAGCCAGTCATTAAGACAATGGTAACTGGGTCAAGAAAGATCCCGATGAGAGGAGTGAGCAGCTGCTGAAGAGGAGTCAAAATGTTAATATGTCTTCAATTGTTGACAAGCAAACACAACATGAAGCCTACAGATGAAGTGTGACCTTTCTTGTCCTGGATTTCACCTGTCTGGGTATACGATGGTTCAATAAGGCCATTTATTCTTATATCTTTGCTTTGTCTGTTTTCATATATGTTTTTTCCACTTTGTCAAATGTCCTCAGGTACCGTGAAAGGCGCTATATAAATTTAATCTATTATTATTATTATTATTATTATTATTATTATTATTAATGAGACGAGAGAGCCTGCAAGGCATTAATCCAGGCTGAAAAATAAACTTGACCTCCTCTCTCTCCTCTCCTGAAAAGAGTGACCACCTGTCTGAGGAGCTGCTTAACTACATCTCTCTCTCTTTCTACCTGTCTGTCTCTCAGGACCTGGACGTGGAGGGCTTTGAGGAGCTGTTTAAGACGAAGGCTCAGGGTCCAGCAGTGGACTTGACTCTGTCCAGACAGAAACTTCCTCAGAAAGCTCCATCCAAAGTTTCTCTGCTTGAGGCCAACAGAGCCAAAAATCTGGCCATCACTCTGAGGAAGGCTGGCCAGGGATCAGAGGTCATCTGCCGAGCCATTCACACGTAGGTCAAATTCCACCAGTGTAACCAGAAACAGTAAGACAAGTACAATAACCTCCACTAGTTACTCTACAAGTAAGAACCAGTGAGAACAACAGCAGCAAGACAATTCTCTAATAACCAGACCATCAGATTACAATCTCCTCACTGTCTGAAGGGTGATTCTTGTTCTCATTATTCCATGATCTGGGGCTAGGGTTGGGTTAGTCCTTCACACAGGTGTATTCTGGCTGCTGACTGGCTGCCTGTGGATATTGCTGCGCACCTGAACAGTGTGGTTTGGGTTTCTGTAGGTTTGACCTACGGACAGTTCGGGTGGACTTTGTGGAGTGTTTGATGCGTTTCCTGCCGACAGAGGCCGAGGTGAAGCTTCTACGGCAATATGAGAGGGACAGAAAACCTCTAGAGGCTCTCAGTGATGAAGACCGCTTCATGATGCAGTTCAGCCGCATCGAAAGACTCAACCAGCGCATGTCTATCATGACCTTCATGGGCAACTTCACCGACAACGTCCAGATGTTAACGCCGGTAAGACAGACAGAGGGACAGACAGACAGACAGAGAGACAAACAAATAAATGTGAACTGTCTCACTGTGACTGTGTTTCCTTTCAGCAACTCCACGCAATGATCGCTGCTTCAGTTTCTATAAAGTCATCTCAGAAGCTCAAGAAGATCCTCGAGGTCTGTCTGTGCTCATGTTTGTTTTTGTAAATATCCAGTGTGTGTATGTTTGTTTATTGCTTGTTATACACAGTGTCTGTATTTATATATAATCTTCTATATGTATAAACACATCTACATTATGTCTTGTTCTGATATTGTAGATCATCTTGGCTCTAGGGAACTACATGAACAGCAGTAAGAGGGGAGCTGTGTACGGATTCAAGCTGCAAAGTTTAGACTTGGTAACACACACACACACACAATGACCTCCTCTGATTGTTCAGAAACAGATAAGATCATGACACAAGGTGTGTTTGTGTTCAGCTGCTGGAGACGAAGTCGACTGATCGGACGCAGACGTTACTTCACTACATCGCCAACGTGGTGAGAGAGAAATATCCTGTCGTGTCTCTGTTCTACAATGAGCTGCACTATGTTGACAAGGCTGCTGCAGGTGAGTCTGTCAACCAATCAGAAATCAGCATACTCATCAGAGTGTGAGATGCTCACCTGTGTGTTTCACCTGTGCAGTGAGTCTTGAGAACGTGTTGTGTGACGTGAAGGAGCTGCAGCGCGGCATGGAGCTCACCTGGAGAGAGTTCAGCGTCCAACACAACAGCACGCTCAAAGACTTCATCAGCAGGCACGAATCTCGACTCAGCAAGCTGCAGGAGGACGCACGCATTGCCCAGGTGACATCATAAACACATCTGATCACACCTGACCAGGTGACATCATACACACATCTGACACACTGTAAACAAAACTGTAAAGACAACACACTGTAAAGACTACAGTGTAAACACCACATGGCAAAGTTTACACTGTAAAGACTGTCTATAAAGGTCTACAGTGTGAAAAGTGTCTTGTGTCTTGATCAATTTTTTTTGGCTCATTTTAGGACGCGTTTGAAGATGTGGTGAAATTCTTTGGGGAGAGCTCGAAGACCATGCCACCTTCTGTCTTCTTCCCCATCTTTGTTCGTTTCATTAAAGCGTACAGGGTGAGTAATTCTGACTCACCTCAAACCCCTCCTCCCCTGGAAGTGGTGTGGTCGATGAATCTGATTCTCCTTCTACGTCGTTCATGTTGAGACAGGGCCTAAAACAAAACAATAAGAAGCCATGTATTTAACTTGTGTTAAATTCTGTACATTCAGCTGGCGGAGGAGGAGAACGAGCAGAGGCGGCGTCAGGAGCAGATGTTACTGGAGAAACTGGAGCAGGAGGAGCAACAGGAAGAGGAGGAGACCAAGGTGAGACAGACCTCTGACCTTCAGGGTTCAGAGCTCCTGTGGTTCATTTACAGATGGATCTATTTGCTATCTAACTGAGCTGTCAAAGGTCGCAGTTAAGGTTTTGATGAGCTTAGTTTAAATTTAAAGTGGAAGACTAAAATCCCCTCCTCCCCCCAGTCTCCCTCCCACAGGGGGAAGAGGCAGCAGCAGGAGCTGATCACTGAGCTCAGACGACGACAAGGAAAAGACAGCCGCCATGTTTACGAAGGGAAGGACGGCGCCATAGAGGACATCATCACAGGTAAACACACAGTCACAACAGCACAAATGAGGATATAATCTACCTAATGAAACTTACTGACACACTGATCCCTGTCTGTAGTACAGCCCTCAAGTGTTTCCTTTCTTTCTTCTGATTGGCTGTTTTGTTTTTCTTCACCTATAGCTCTGAAAACTGTTCCTTTCACGGCCCGATCAGCCAAACGCAGCTCACGCTTCTTCTGTGACCCCGCCCACTCTGAGGAGCACTACTGAGTGAAAGCCAGAGAGAGTTTATGTGTCAGCATGTTTGAGAACAATGATGCGTCTCCTTCAGCTGGCAACACCCACTTCTAATCGATGGGACCAATCAGCACTTTGAACATTTCTAATCTGTTGATGTGAACTGATGACATCATGTTTTCTATGTTATTTTATTGGTCAGTTTGTGCACAGACCTGGTACCTAGACACCACCTGACATTTGACCTCTGACTTTTTGCTTTTGCATCCATTTCCTGTCAGTAGCATCATATTCCAATCAGGTCTGACTGTTGTCAGACCAAATGTCATTCAAAACATGGGCATTTTAATGTGTCTCTTCTGGTGATGCTGTTGGAGCAGCAACAGGCTGATCTGGTGTCGGTCTGGTTAGATTCAGATTGACCAATCACAAGACAAGAAACACTCGGAAACTCTTCTTGAACTTTTGACCATATCAAATGGTCTTCCTCTGCAGAAGATGTAGTCTAATCGAACATTAGCTGTTCAAATGTCCAAATTTTCAAGCACTTTAAGAGCTTCTTTTCCATGTAGGCCTAAAATTCATCTTAGAATAACATGTTTGAATTTGAGCATAGGCGTCCTAAGCACACATAATTTCTAAATTAATTAAAGTTCCTCTTCCCTCACTTGAAAGAGAGTAAAGGACATGACGGAGATTCTGCACATTGTTAGAAAGATGACAGCAGTCAAATGTAGATTTTCAGCCAGAGGTGGCACTGTTGAGCAAAGTCCTGTTTCAGACTGCATCATCAGATGGTGAACAGAACCACTGTGATGTCACCCATCGCCATCTTTGTTTGTTGGAGCCAGAAGTGACTGGGGAGCTGGGGAGGAAGTCCTGATTGGATCCGGCTGAGAACCTGAGGACACGTTGCTATGGTGATGACTAAATTCTCATAGTTATGTTCTGTTTTACTGTAAATGAACAGAAACCAGAAACTGAGACCATGAACTCTACAGGAAACTGATGTTTCTCATAAGCTTCCATGCAGTCAGATCTGTTTGGAACAAGTGGTGTCCCTGCTGGACGTTAGACAAAATGTAGGTTTAAGACACACTGTGGATATTGTTCATATCAAATAATCAATATGAACACAAATGCCTCATGAGTTCATTATCAAAAGCTGAAAGTGACATGAAAAAAACGACTTTGTACAAAGTTCTGGGTCAGTTCAGGAAACTGTACCTCTCCCCAGTAAAAAACAGACACAGAGTCCTGGTTTAGGTCAGTAAGTCTGTGGTTCTGTGGTTGTTCTGGGTTCCTCTGGTCCGTTTCTCGTACAGGGTTCTTCTCCTTTCAAAATATTGTGTTCTACTGTATTTATTAGCCTTGCAAGAGCTGGAGATACAGAGTCTGGCACCTTTCTGAAGAGCTACCTTCAAATTCAGTTCACTACAAACAGAAAAGCACTCCACCGTCAGAACCACCTTTACCGACAAACCCTGTTTATCTGACACTCAGACTCACCTGTGGACTACCTGAGAACAGACCTTCCTCTGTAGTCCTGCTGTTAGCCTGTAAGCTGGCACCAGAGCTGACCTGCTATTAGCATGTTAGCTAGTACCATAGCCGTCCAGCTGTAAGCCTGTTAGCTGGCACCAGAGCTGACCTGCTGTTAGCGCCAGAGCCACAGCATCACAAACACCAGCTTCAGTCTGGAACATGTTCGACCAGGTAACATGACGTCAGTGTGTGAAAGCAGACAAGTAGAAGCTTTAAGAAGTTTTAAAATGCGTCACCTGATATCGCAGGTGTGAGCTGCAGTTTGTGGTGTCAGAGTGAGGGGTTGCTGTAGCTGAAGTCAGCATGTTTCATCACTAACAGTTCAGCTGCGAGTCTAAACTGATTAACACAACCCCCCCCCGCCCCCAAGTCAAAACAAGACAAAAAAGTGAAACAGCACAACATTTTCTACCTGTACATACATTTTCTATAAAGCTGTGTAACGTTGCTCGTACTGTTTGTGTTTGTTGGTTGTTGGTGGTGATTCTGCACTTGATGGTGTAAATAAAACACACCGTGTCCACATGATGCTGCTGTCTCACTTCAGTATGATCGCTCACTGTTTGATGCTGCACTTCTTCTCAGCGTGGAGCTGAAATCTCTCAATGTTACAGAGAAAAAACACAACCAGAGAACTTCTTCTGTTATACATTTGATCAATACGATCCGTTGCGCGTGATAAAACTAGTCGAACAACACTGAGCTTCTCGTGAGGCCGTCCAGCCCCAAACCCACTGAACGACTGCTTTAACAACAAAACTCGCAAGAAAACACCAACATCCCCCCAACTTCTACTCTGTATCTGAGACAGGCAGGAAACCAACAGGAAACAGGCTAGAATTGTTTTTATTTTTAGTTATGAACTACAAATGTTGAAACAGAACTGGTATTATCAATACCGTATTGACCCGAATATAGGACGACCCTGATTATTAGACGACCCCCTCTTTTCAAGACTAATCTTCAGAAAAAGAAAATCATTGAAATAATAATTACACACTGCTTTCAAACTTTTGTTTCGTTTCTCAATAACAAACTCACATACCCTCCTGTCAATCTCTTGGAAGCCGCCGCTTTGAGGACCACGATAAGCTTTTCTCTTACCACCCCATTTTACACAGCGCCTCTACATTAACTCTGGAGCAGTGGTTCGCAAATTCTCCGCCGATGGTGATTCACACAGAGCAAAGTATCTCCGCTGTACCGCTGTGTAATTCCCACAGAAATCCGGCGCTGCGGCTCCTGAAGAGTTGTGACGGTACACATCATGATGACAACGTCGGTGTTTCCCAGGTGTCCCCCCCGTCAATCTAAACCTGCGGATGGTTTATTATCATATGGATGCTGTTAGCGTTTTTCAGACGGTCTTTTTGGACCTGTCATCTTCGAACATTACACTCCGTAACTCCATATTTCTTTGCTGCCCACCTCTGCTGCATTGACCACCATTATCTTAAAATTAGCATCATAGCTCCGCCTCAGATATGCCCCACTTTTGATCCACTTTGCTCCGTACAATCACTGCGTCTCTCCATTTTTCGTCTCCTGTCACTTCTTCTCCGCTGTGATTGACAGATAACCGCAGCCACAGTGTCAGTGACGTCTCTACAATAAGCTGGCGCCCTCTGCTGTTGTGGTCGTGTAGCGACCTAGACAACTATCAGCATGTGTCAACGGTTAGACCCCGGTTATAAGACGACCCCACTTTTTCACATTATTTTCATCGAAAAAAAACTTGTCCTATATTCGGGTCAATACAGTAATATTGTTGATCCAGTTCAATAACTATGGATTGCCAACAGTTTGTGACAGTGAGGTGATCTGTGCTGTGATTGGCTGTTTGAGTGTCCTGAAGATCATCCAGAGAACGAGTTTGAAGGACGACCTTTGACCCCAAGCCCAGTCACCTGTAGACACACACACACACACACACACACACACACACACACACACACACACACACACATGGTATCAGCAGGTGTGTGACACTGAACACAGTTGAGTCAGTGAATGATGTATGGACAGGTGAGTCTGACCCTGAAGATGTCTCCGGCCAGTGGCTGCAGTCTCTTCTCTGATTGGCTGAGGCCTAGACTGCCTGAGGTCACATAGAGGTCAGAGTAGTCCGGACCGCCGAAACAACAAGAGGTTGTCGCCATCACCGGCAGAGAGACCGTCTGCAGCCGCACACCTGAGAGAACACAGCAGGTGTTCATCACCGCATCTTCATCATCACCATCATCATCTTCATCATCATTATAACCAGTACAACTAACCAGTAGCAGGGTCTATGTTGATGACTCGTCCTCCATTGAAACACGCCACCCAGAGACGACCTTCAACATCAAGTTTCATTCCGTCTGGAAGCCCCTCCCCCTCCTCCATACGGTACACAACACGACGGTTACCTAGGCAACACGCACAGGTGAATTACTGTGCAGTTCTTGTATATGTACATATGTGTACAGCAATAGAAATACACAGTTTCACATATGTACTGCAGTGTAAGTACAGTTACCGATCTGTCCTGTGTTTGAGTCATAGTCGAAGGCGTCAACAGTCAGAGACAAACTGTCAATGTAGTAAAATGTCCTCTGATCCAGAGACCAGTCCATCCCGTTAGATATGTCCACCTGAGAGTGTGACAGATACAGAGCGGTACAGACAGGTACAGATGGACAGACAGGTTCAGAGCAGTATGGACAGGTACAGGGAGGTACAGACAGTCCGATACAGACAGACAGGTGATTTTACCCTGTCCAGGAGTTTAGTCACAGTGAGGTCGGAGGTCACAGAGAACAGAGATCCTTGTTGTCTCTGACACTCACCAGGTCTCACCTCCTTCTCCATCGTACCTGGGACACCACAAAATGTTACCATGGCAACACTACCTCAGATAGAAAGCAGGTAGACAGGCGTCCATACTGACCTGCCAACAGACGACCAAAAGGATCGACCTTCCCGTCGTTCAGGCGGTTGTTAGGTTTGTCCTCATCAACTTCCGCCAATGAAGACATCGTCTGAGTCGACCAATCAACAGCCACGATGCTTCTACCCACACCTGCAATATAACCACCTGACCTACGAGGAACTGCAAAGCCCACTGTGTCACCTGGGGACAGGTGGGCAGACAGGTGAGACATGCAGATAGAATCAACACATAACTCAGATGTGTCCTGAATGCTGATTAGTCACCTGTCTCCACAGACTGGATCTGATTGGTGGTTGGACTCCACCGGTGGATTTTCTGCCCGACGATGTCGACAAACAGCAGCGTCTGCGCTGACTCCTCCCACACTGGCCCTTCACCAATCACAGCGCTTGCCTTCAGCACACTCTCTACCTTCACTGATGACATCATCATCTGCCTGTAATCACCTAACAGGAGTCAAATTAATCACTCTGTTATCACAGAAACAAACAACAGGAACAAGTAGCACTGTTACATGTTGGTACTAACAGTACCAACATGTAACAGTGCTACGTGTTGTAACCTCACATGTAACATTAACTGTGCTACGTTTTGTAACCTCACATGTCTCAGCTCTGGATGATGTGGCAGTATTTTGACAGTTTGCACACTTTGAACTCAACCAGAGGGGTGTTTTGCGAAGCCAGTTTAGTGGGTTAGCGAGGTATGTTGAGTCTAAAGCCAGGCTTCCCTGTACTACGAAGGTGGCTCTCTTTTAACCCGGCTATATCACCATGGTCACTTATGCTTAGCTCATAACCTGGTCTCGACCAGGTTATGTTCAGAGTTTCAGCTTAAAAGCGCCGCGGGTTCACTGTTTAACTCATTCGGGGATGGCGTCACCATTCATTAAGAACCCGGTGGACCTGGGAGCAAGAATAATTCGGGCAGCACTACGACGTGAGCGGCTTCTTCGAGATCGCGCTGATCCGCTGGCATTTCCTGATGAATTTCTCTAGGAGCGATATAGATTTTCAGCCGAGAGAATACGGTACATCTGCTCACTTATTGAGCCGAGTGTCGGGAATGCCAGTGAAGAAGCTGTGCGCTCACTGTCGGGCAAACTACTTACATTCAGTTGGTGATGCAGAAAATCTGAGCAAGGACACTGCGTGTTGCGCCATCCGCAAAGTGGTTCTGCTCTTACTGAGAATCTGCAATCTTAAGATAGTGATGATATTAAAATAAAATGGGATACAGTATATTATCCACACACTTGCTGCCATGTCCGACTGCTGCTTCCACATCTTAACAACATGCAATATGAAATATTAATTAGGCCAACCTAGTATTTATTTGTCACAGTACAGGGACAGTAGCTACATTTGCTTGTTCATCCCGACACAGTAATACAAAAAAAAAAAACACTGAACATTTATAGCCTACGCACACTCAGCCTCGCTTTCAACAAAATTGAATTGCATTCTATAACTGAGATCAGTAAATGTGAAAACAATATAGACATCACTCAAAAATGAAAAAAGATAGTTGTTGCTTCAGTTTATTTATTTCTTAAATGGATGAGGGTTAATATGTAAAAGTTGCACAATGCTAAGCTTTCAGAAATTAAAGCACTGAGGGCTTAATATAATATTGATCATAATATTAATCATTGTTAACTTATGCATTTACAGGGTCAGCAGTTTTCTGCCAGCAGCCCTCCCTCGCTCTATTGGCGGCGACAGTGTTACTTTTTGCTGTGATGGTTTCTTTGAATTCTTCATAGCTTTGCATAATAAGAATCTGCTCATCTTGAGTAAAATATGTGGCCCGGGATCGATCCATTTTCGCACGGAAGTAGAATAATATGACGTCAAACGCCCCCTTTTATGTGAACGCGCGCTGAGCACAAAGCAGAGAGCCGGACTTAACAAATTAAGAGGGGGTTGTAGCTGATTCCGTGGTCTGTCCAGGGACCATGGTTTCTGGCACGGACCAGTGGTCACTACCACTAGGGGCGCTAGAGACACTGGTCCTGACCAGCTATTCAGTGGTCGCGACCAGTTGCTCTGTGGCACGGACCAGCTGGTCTCTGGCACGGACCGGTGGTCACAACCACTAGGGGCGCTAGAGACACTGATCCTGACCAGCTATTCAGTGGTCGCGACCAGTTGCTCTGTGGCACGGACCAGCTGGTCTCTGGCACGGACCGGTGGTCACAACCACAAGGGGCGCTAAAGACACTGGTCTTGACCAGCTCCTCAGTGATCTGCCCTGTGGTCCCTGTGAAACAGCTTTAGTGTTTTCTCCCCTTTCTAGTCGTTTTGGCAGCACTGCTAGCTGGATAAATGTCAGAGATCATAATCTTTTCTCTATAAAATACACTATATCAGAATTATTATGATTAATATTGTTATTATTATTTATTATGAATATCCGTGTGGTCAGGACCAGCTGGTCTCTGGCATGGTCCAGTGGTCACTACCAGTAGGGGCGCTAGAGACACTGGTCGCCACCAGTGGTACAGTTCTGCTCTGTGATCTGTTCTGTTGTTTGGAGCAGTTGAGTGATGTGTGAACCACTAGGGGCGCTAAAGATACTGGTCCTGACCAGCTCCTCAGTGATCTGCCCTGTGGTCCCTGTGGTCTGTGAAGCAGCTTTAGTGTTTTCTCCCCTTTCTAGTCGTTTTGGCAGCACTGTTAGCTGGATAAATGTCAGAGATCATAATCTTTTGTCTATAAAAAAGACTATATCAGAATTATCATGATTAATATTGTTATTGATTATGAATATCCCTGTGGTCACGACCACTAATGGTTTGCATTTTTATAGCGCTTTTCCAGTCTATCGACAGCTCAAAGCGCTGTACAATACATGCCACATTCACCCATTCACACACTGATGACGGAGGCTGCCCTGCAAGGCGCCAATTGCTCACCCGGAGCAATTTGGGTTCAGTATCTTGCTCAAGGACACTTCGACATGCAATTAGGGGTGCTAGAGACACTGGTCTGTCTTGTGGTCCTTGTCATCTGTCTGTTGCCTTACTGAGTGGTCTTTGGAATAGTTATTGTACATTTAGTACACCTTCTCCCCTTTCTCATTGTGTTGGCAACACTGCTGAATAAATGTAAAAATAAATAAATAAAAATAATTATCTTTTGTCCATCAAATATAATGGATCTTTACTTTTAATGGAAATCAAAATAGAATGGAACAGAAATAACTTTATTATCCCCAAGGGGAAATTTGCCTTGGGCACAGTGCTACAAGTTGTTGCTTCACAGAAAGAAGCATACCTCAACAACAGACACACACACAAAAAAAAATTGTAAAATCAACAAAAAAACATCTCAAAACATGGAATACACTATACATTTTAACACTGACAATGTGGCAGCTTAATTTTAGTTTTGTTGTTCAACAGCTTGATAGAATTTGGGACGAACGGTAACTTCAGTCTGTTTGATTTACACTTTGGCACACGGAGTCTTCTTCCTGATAGTAGAGTAACAATGATTCAATTATTAAAAGTCGTAGTTGTATGAGTAGAACTATCAATTATGCAGGTCTGTGTCTTCCTGACTGGTTTAAACTTTACCAATGTGTTGCATATGAAAAGCTTGTCACATTACCCTTTGTATCAAATCTTGATCTGGAAGAAATGCTATTTTCTGATTGGCTAATAGGTCCTATTTGTTATTATTGTTAATTTTATTATTATTATTATTATTATTATTATTATTATTATTATTATTATTATTATACATTTGGGGCTTGTATTCAATGACATTTCAGTTTTCAGACACACACGATGGCAGAAATCTAAAAAGAGTCTGATCACATAAGCATATCTTGACGAATAACAATGAAAACATAATAAAAGTCAAAGATTACTTACACAGATCGTCGGAATGTGAATCCAAGGAATCCAAGCGAATATATTGAATGACCGGAGGAGTACCGTTTGCGGACGGTGAGCGCTGATGGCACAAAGACTCATGGGAGTGTATTCTGAAGTGTTGATGAGACTGTTGTTGAGATGTGTTTCAGTTTGATGCTTCCTGTACATGTTCTGACTGTTGCTGTTGTGTGCTGTCGTGCTCTGAGGATGTTTGATGTTGAATTAGCATAGACATTGATTTTGAAGTGTGCACCATGACCGAGTATGATAAGGCAGGTGATGATGATGATCAAATGTTTATTTTAACAGAGTGATTCTAGTTGTGGATCTTGGATATTGCTGTTTACGTAGTATCGTAGTATGTAACGGCACTTATGTTTCAATTCTGTCTTGCGTGATTATCTTCTGCTCGTGCTCAGGACAATGTATCCTAGACCTCTTTGCTTTTCGTGGATTTAGAGTAAATGTATGGTATATGTTCAGTACCATGGTACCTGACATCAAAATTGGAAAGTGCTCCTGATTGGCCAGGAACTGAATCACCAACCGTTTCCTTCGTTTCATTGGTTTAAAGGCAGTGATCATGCAGCCATGGCATGATCAAAAAACCAACTGAAAATTAATCTTCAATTCTCTTTCAAAGGGAGTTAAGCTGAGTGGTCCTGATCGATTGATGATGAAGACAACGACCTGAATAATCGAAAATACTACTCATTCAACTACGACTAATAATAATAATTTAATCATTGTTATTATGATTTCTATTAATAATAGAGATCAATAACATTGGATAGACATACGATTATGGCTTCTCACATTCAGGCTATTCTGCTAACACAGTGAGAAAAGGGAAAAGTTGTATTAAAAATAAATACAAACAAACAAACACTCCACAGATCACTCAACTGCTCCAAACAACAGAACAGATCACAGAGCAGAACTGTGCCACTGGTGGCGACCAGTGTCTCTAGCGCCCCTACTGGTAGTGACCACTGGATAGAGACCAGCTGGTCCTGACCACACGGATATTCATAATAAATAATAATAACAATATTAATCATAATAATTCTGATATAGTGTATTTTATAGAGAAAAGATTATGATCTCTGACATTTATCCAGCTAGCAGTGCTGCCAAAACGACTAGAAAGGGGAGAAAACACTAAAGCTGTTTCACAGGGACCACAGGGCAGATCACTGAGGAGCTGGTCAGGACCAGTGTCTTTAGCGCCCCTAGTGGTTGTGACCACCGGTCCGTGCAAGAGACCAGGTGGTCCGTGCCACAGAGCAACTGGTCAGGACCAGTGTCTCTAGCGCCCCTAGTGGCAGTGACCACTGGTCTGTCCAGAGACCATGGTCCCTGGACAGACCACGGAATCGGCTACAACTCCTGCTGCAAATTAAGTTGATAACCACCGTCGCAGAACCGTTTAACTCTGTTTGGGGACTTGGGGCTTTGTTGAGCTGCATCATGAGCACAAAGCCTGGCTATGTTGAGCCCCTTTCGCAGAACAGGCCCCTGGTCAGTTAGTGTGTCAATAAACACTTTATGCTGAGTCGGCACATTTCTGTTGCCAGATTCCTTTAAAAATCCGTCACCTTTTGCTGCCTCGCTTTTTGACATTTCACAGATCTACAATCTAACTACAGAGCTCGTATGAATGTGAAAGCTTATACTTTATTCGGCTTGTTAATAAATCACATGAGAAAACTCCGTCACGTGTTGTAGCTCCTGTGTCTGACGGCGCGGACAGGACTAATAAATGTTTGTTCCTCGGCAGTTTGTTGACGATCTTAAGTCATTTAGAAAATAATATCACTTCCTCAACATCTTAATTTCTATAACAGTGACTGATGTTTGAAGGGAGTCTGGCTTCTGTCCGTCTCTCAGCAGATTCTCCAGTGAAACCACGACAGTTAAGCAGGTTTAACACCTACCTGCAGCTCCTACGTCTTCTGCTCAAGTTGTTGAACTTTTAAACGGATCGACTTCCTACTGTTGCTTTGCTCCAGCTGATAACCTCAAAGCTCCGCCCCCTTCAAACCGGAAGACTCCGACTCGACGCCCCCAGCAGAGGATGTCATTAATGGTCAATAACAAACATTAATAAGGTGATTAAACTGATTCAATTTTTACATTTTTATCATGAAAAGAAAACTGAAACATGTTTTAATGACTTTATGCAAGATTTTCTCCTTCAGTCACAAGTCAAATCATTTAAGAAGTTTCACATGAAGATGATTTTATCCACTTTGATAACAATGAAATTAAAATCTAACCTTAACCATCATAATTTCATGAGTGAAATAACTTCAAACGTCAGGATTCAGAGCTCTGTTTCACTGTCAAAATGACATGTTCATTTTAAAGTGAAGTCGCATAGAGAACACAGGAAACGAGGGAACATGTGTTGTTATGGCTACAGCTCATTAACATCACGGCCACATGAGGGCAACATGGAGTTAAGTCACTGGGACCGGACAGTTTTTATTAACAGAAACACAAAAGAAGAAAACATCGGCTGAGTAATCAATAATCACATCATTAATGACCACAGATAAAACCCACGATCAGCTCAGTTAGATCTGATATCAAAGCACACAAAGGACAAACAATTCAGGTTATGGTTGCTATGGTAACACCTGCTTTGAGGATCAATCAGTTTTGTCTCTGTACATGCACTCTGAACGGAGGATCACTTTTTGGCAGTTGACGCTCTGGCTCGGTTCAACCTATCAATCAACAGGCGATCGGAGGCGGAGCATCTAGAGAGGACCACCCCAATCTCTGATTCGTTCTTGCGTTCGATTGCAGCGTCCGCCGCCCCCTCAAGGTCACTGAGGGGAAGAGAAGAAAAAGACAAGTTACATGAGTGGTTAGGCATCACCTGTCTGATGACATCACAGGTGTTGTGAGTCTTACCTGACAGCCAGGTGAGCTTTGACCTTCTGCTCAGGTGTTACCTTGGAAACGTACTTCTTGGCTTCGTACTTGTTGTGACTCTTCATGCAAACTTCAACAAATGCCTGAAGAAGAGACATCGCTAAGAATCATGGGTAATTGTTAAATTCTTACTTATAACGACAGGTTGTAAGGGGGTGGTGCTTCTTCTTACCAAGTAGCCAATAGGAGACTTTTTACTCTTTGCAAACTTCTCCAACTCCTCCCACTCCTCTTTCTCTGCCAGAGACTTCAGCTTCAACCACCAATACCTGCAAAGGTGAGACAGGTAGACAGATCTCATGTTTCCTGAAGACTCAGTTTGTGAACATTTCTTGAAGGATAAAATTAAGGCCAGGTGATCAAAGAGCAGTTAGAAAACCTTTTGAAAGCATATGTTCAGCCAATCAGGGCAGAGAGATGTCTTACCTTTTATCAGGAACTCTGAAGTCTCTGTAAAGTTGCTCTGCTTGTTTGTGGAGTCCTAACGCCAGCAGAGCCTCAATTGTAGCCTGCAGACAGGAAGTGACATCACAACCTGAAATAAAATAACTTCTTTTTGCGTTAGTCAAAATACTTGATTACAGTGGAAGACACGTCTCAGTAGCCCCGCCCCTTAATGTATCTGTAGAGTTACAGTAGCCCCGCCCCTTCATGTACCTGTAGAGTTACAGTAGCCCCACCCCTTCATGTACCTGCAGAGACAGTCCCAGTAGCCCCGCCCCCTTCTCATCATCCAGTTTTCGTTGGAATCGTAGCAGACGCATCTCATCCTCTGTGGCCTGAAGAGAAAATATTTAAATAAACTTGATGACAGATTCCACCAGGCGAGACTACGAGATCATGTAGTGGACCTCAACACCTGTTTAAAAAGCACCTAGTGTAATATATACATATTTACTTACATATACTGTACATACAGTACTGTACATACAGTACTGTATGTACAGTATATGTAGGTAAATATGTATAAGATCATTGAATAATGGGCAATGATGGTGTGACTGAGACTTTTACCTTTGCAGCAAACTCATTCTTCGCCTTGTTGTACTCATCAACAGCACTCTGCAGGAGAGACAGACGGCTTTCTAACCTCTGCAGAGACAGACAGACAGTCAGAGAGATGATGTGCTGATTATGTCACAGATAAAATCTGACATGATGCCACAAAGACTCAGAACCAGACAGACTGAGACCAGCAGAGTCCAGGTGAACACGTGAATAGTTGTAGAGGGGAACAGGTGTACAGGTGAACTCCGTTGGTTACCTTTTCTCTGTAACTGGCAGTAACATAGTAGTTGGCGAGCTCCTGGTGATCATCATCCTGGTTATAAAGATCTTTCAGTGTGTCCTGTTCCTGCAGTTTACAGAACTGACACACAAACACAACGATCAGATTACACCAAATAGAGTGTATACCTCCACAGAGGCCCTACAGTCCTTTAGGGTTAGGGTTAACCCCTAACCCCCAACTTAAATCCAATATCCCATCAAGATCCTTCCAGATGCATGCATTATTCACTGTGAAGATAACCAAAACGTAGAAAAGCAGCATCTAGTCTTGGCCAAGACCCATCCTGCATCCAAGTGAGGTGGAAATCTGCTCAGTACTTTTTGTGTAATCCTGCCGACCAACAAACCAACATCAGTGAAAACACAACCTCGTTGGAGGTCATAGATCAGGTTACCTGTCTGTACAGGCTGAGTGCAACCGGTTGGTTCCTCAGCGTCATGAAGAAATCTCCTCGGTTCATCTCATTCTTCAGGTAAGTCACCACAGTGTAAACTGAAACACAGAAAACCATCAGTGTGACATCATCGTCTGACAGGTGGTGGGCGGGGCTGGCAGACTCACCCAGGTCAGTGTCTCCACTCTCCACAGCTTTACTGAGAGCCAACTGGCTCCTCTTCATCTTCAGGAGCAGAGGAACCTGTTCTCCAGACCGAGCCTCGAAATCCAACAGCTGACACAGAAACACAAAACCATGAGAAAACATTCATAGCCGAGTCCAAACATCAGAAAACCATACACACACACGTATGTTACATATACACACAAGTATGAAGGTAGATTTGTGTCTTTATTATTCAATCAAAAAAAAGGTCAAAAGGTCTCAATCAAAATATATATTTTCAATTAAAAAAACCTTCACTTCAATCAAAAAAACCCTTTTCAATCAAAGAAAAAAAGTGTTTGAATTTGACACAGGATTACTTCAAACGTACACAGTAAAAGTACTTCATATTATGCATGCAAGTAGTCTAGGAAGTGCCAAATTCAGCGGTATATGAATCATGGACTACTTATGGATAATAGGTTTCTCATTCCACATCAAAGTTGGGTGAAATATCCTTAATTTTGTGATCTGGTCAGGATTTTGACACAGGATTACTTCAAAAGTACACAGTAAAAGTACTTCATATTATGCGTGCACGTAGTCTAGGAAGTACGCAGTTCAGTAGTGTATGAATATTGGACTACTTATGGAAAATAAGCTTTTTATTCCACGTCAAAGTTGGGTGAAATATCCTTACGTTATTTGAAATCCGGACGCATACCTTCGTGATACCTTCAGTTTATAACCGGGAATAATTACTGCAAAGTACCGTATGTTTCATGGGTCTGATGTGAGACTGCAGTCTGTCCCACAGTCACTTCCAGAAGCTCTTCAGAGCGGTTTCATTAGGATTACCGTAAATGTTAGTAGATTCGCGCACTAGAAAACAACGTGCGGCCGAGTTGACCAAGCAAACGCGAACCAAGGCTGGCTTGACCGCAGTCACAGATGTAATCCTGTGGGCTGTGTGAGAAGATAGACTGATGGACTGTTGTTTGACCACAAATGACGTTACTTATTATAACATAACATAGCACTAGCACATAGCTAGCCTCTGTACTTGAGTGAAATAAACAATTCATTCAGTGTGCAGGGCCATCGGCTAACGTTATCAGCTAGCCGTTAGCGCACCCTGCACCCATCAAACAGAGTAGGCTAATAACATGACGCCGATCATTTTAATACCGTTCTATCTCCTTAACAACTCCAGCACTGCTCCCTGGCTTGCTGGCGACCATGACTTGCTTGTCAGAAAGACGTCGTTGGTGTAGACACTTGTCACTCAAACATGTCTGACCAATGGGGAAGCACCCGCCCACTGCGGGATGTTTGTGTCAGAATGATTCAATCAAAAAAAAAAGACTTCAAAACTTTTTTCACTTCATTCAAAAAAAAAAAAAATCACTTCAAGTCGAAAAAAATATTTTCAAAAAAACCCAACAACACTTCAATTCCATTCTTTGATTGAAAATGTTTTTTCTGATTGAAGCAACTTTTCTGGGATTGAATAACTAAGACATAAATGTCCTACCCATAATATGGCCCAAACACAAAAAAGATAACTTCAATCAAAGAAAACATTTTCAATAAAAAAAAGAGTTCAAATGCAATTTTTTGAGTCTCAAATATTTTTTTGCATTCAAAAACTTTTTTTTATGATTGAAAACGTTTTTTTTTATTGAAGTGATTTTTTTAATTGAAAATATTTTTATTTGTTTGAAGCAACTTTTTTTTGATTGAATTATAAAGACACAAATGTCCCACCCATAACATGTCCCAAACACAAAACAACATTACTTCAATCAAAAAAGTTGCTTCAAACAAAAACCTTCACTTCTATCAAAGAAAACATTTTCAATCAAAGAAAAACTGTGTTCAAATGCATTGTTTTGAGTCTCAACTATATTTTTGTTTTCAAACACTTTTTTTTGATTGAAGTGAAGGTTTTTTTAATTGAAAATATATATTTTGATTGAAGCAACCTTTTTTTGATTGAATAATAAAGACACAAATCTACCTTCATACACAAGCTACATAGCAATGTTATAGGGAGTGACAGACACATGTATGTTACAATGATGACAGACAGGTGGAGTTACCTTGATGGCGAGCTCAGTACGGCCACACTCGTACGCTTTAGCTGCGATATGTGAGTAAGAAACGCCAGGTGAGTCTCCCACCTTCACACACACGGCTCGGGCTATAGCCTCGTCTGATAGGTCCTTCTGCTGCACCTGGACACGGCCCCCAAACACATCAAACTGAGCTGTGCAGGTAAATCAGGCTGAGACAGGTGGGTCAGGTAGGTCAGATGAGAAGGGTTACCTTGCATGATGCCCAGTGTTTGAGGACTCTGCTGACTCCCTGATAATCTGGAATCTTAAGGTAACGACAGATTTCTATCGCTAATGGATAAAACTGTCGATAGACCAACCTGAGAGATCAACAGGTACAGAGAGGCAGACAGGTGAGAGAGGCAGACAGGTGAGAGAGACAGGCGGGTAAGAGAGACAGGCGGGTAAGAGAGGAACACAGGTACAGCGAGGCAGACAGGTAAGGACACAGGTTGGATGAGGTGACTCACCTGTCGATCAGCACCTGCAGAGTCATCTGTTTGAATCTGAGGTCAGGTGTCAAGGAGTTTGTCACCATGGTAACAGATTCTACTAAATATGTCTGTGACTGATCTTATATCCAGTTGGTCGGTAGTCAAACATCAGATGATGACATCACAGTCTCTGTTCATTAACCATCATCACTACAGACCAGTCTACACTACATTTCCCATGATGCAGCTGTGTGGGAGGATACTGTGTGTGGGTGAGCGGCAGCCCTACGCTGCTCTCTCTGACGGCGTTCAGCACTCGTAGTTCTCTGCAGGTCATCACAAACAGGTCGGGACTGAAGTCTGTCAGGAAGCACTTCCCGAACGAGGCCGCCTGGTTGGTGGACGAAACGCGATGTTACACCACAGAACACACATAATTCTAATACAGAACCAACTGTGTGTTCTCACCCTCAGCAGGGACTTCTGGGTGTTGGTGTCATATTCGTGTCCAGCCGCCTCAACACACTGTCTGACTGCCTCTCCCAGCATGCTTTGCTCCTTGATCTCCCTCAGGTACTCATCGGCCTTCTGACTGGACTTCTACATTAACACAAGGACAGGAATCAGCCAATCAGAGAGCAAACAGACAGAGGGGTGATTAGTCAGACCGACAGGATTTAGGAGAGACAGACAGGTGTTGGGACAGATGGGTTCCTACCTCGTACTCCCTGTGGGCCTCCAGCAGCAGAGCTCCTGGAGCCATGGATGCGATCTTGAAGATGTCCTGACAGACCAGAGGAACCTCCTGAAGCAGCTCCTGATTGGTCGAGCTTATGATTCGAACTCCATCCAGCTCTCCAACCAGAACACAGTGATCCTCTATTGGGAACCTGATGTCAGGGGTCAAGGGTCAAAGGGGTAGAACCTTACCTGATAAGAGAATGTCTCAAAAGGAGAGGACACCTGAAACAAGTTCTTAAACCTAATTTTAGCTCAACCTGTTCTGGAAGAACCAATACAAGTTTCTGCGGCACCTACATGAGCATCAGGAGATTCCTAAACAGCTCCTGGAGAACCCCATCGAGCTTCAGGAGAACTTTAATGATGTCAGAGAGCCTCTCGGGCTTAAGGAGAACCCTAACACACTAGTCTGAACTGGTTTAAAGGATACTGGATGGTGTCGTTACAGACTCCAGCCACCATGAGCAGTCTGTCCCACATCAACACCACAGACGGTTGCTGACTCTTCGGTCTACGACACCTGAACAGGTAAAAAGGGTCAAACAGGGTAATAAACAGAGACAGAGAGACAGGCAAATAGAGACACATAAAGGTAGACAGGAAGCTATGGAGAGATGCAGGTTAACAGAAAACAGATAGACAGGCAGGTAGATGGGTAAATTACAGTCAGAGAGAGAGACAGACGGGTGCACATACCAGACCATCTGCTTGGGAGGCGTCGACTTTTTAGTGTCGACTTCACTCAGTTTGTCCTGCAGAAAGAGAATCACCTGTCAATCATCCAGAGACCCCACCCCCTCAGATTAGATCTAACAGCTAATTGGACAGAGGAGCAGCTCACCTGCAGTTGGGAGGAGCCTGTCCACAGGTATCCAGTGTCAGTGAAAAGAGCCAGGTACTTATAGCTGAAAGACACCGACATGTGGACAATACTGCCAACCTGAGGACTGAAACCAGGAGGACACTGGAGACAGACAGGCATTGTTAGAAACCTGTCTGAATACCTCTCGCTCTCTGTCTACCTGTCTGTCTACTTAACTGTCTTACCACAGCAGTGCAGGACGTGTTGTCCAGGATAAAGAGTTCAGGTCCATTGGACAGGAGGACTTTAGTCTGTCTGTCCTGAGTGAGGACGACCCAACAGGTAGGCTTCCCCTGCAGACCTGAGGACAGACAGGCGGGAGAGACAGACAGACAGGTCGGAAACTTTACATCACATGCTGGAAACGGAGGGGAGACAGTTGTTACCTGGGACTTCAGGTAATCTCCGCAGTTTCAGGTCATCGATGTTTGTTGCCAAAGTGAATCGGGAGGAGCCGGTTACTATGGCGACACCGGTTCCATAAGGAGAGTGGAACACTTTGGCTTCCAACACCTGACTCTGGACCACTTCCTGTAACAAACAACAACAACACCTCCTTACTCTGGACCACTTCCTGTAACAAACAACAACAACAACACCTCTTTACTCTGGACCACTTCCTGTAACAAACAACAACAACACCTCTTTACTCTGGACCACTTCCTGTAGCAAACAACAACAACACCTCTTTACTCTGGACCACTTCCTGTAGCAAACAATAACAACACCTCTTTACTCTGGACCACTTCCTGTAGCAAACAATAACAACACCTCTTTACTCTGGACCACTTCCTGTAACAAACAACAACAACACCTCTTTACTCTGGACCACTTCCTGTAGCAAACAATAACAACACCTCTTTACTCTGGACCACTTCCTGTAACAAACAACAACAACACCTCTTTACTCTGGACCACTTCCTGTAACAAACAACAACAACAACAACACCACCTCCTTACTCTGGACCACTTCCTGTAGCAAACAATAACAACAACAACAACACCACCTCTTTACTCTGGACCACTTCCTGTAACAAACAACAACAACAACAACAACAACAACAACACCACCTCCTTACTCTGGACCACTTTCTGTAACAAACAACAACAACAACAACAACAACAAAAACACCACCACTTTACTCTGGGGCCTGTTCTCCGAAGGGGGCTCAACATAGCCAGGCTTTGTGCTCATGATGCAGCTCAACAAAGCCCCAAGTCCCCAAACAGAGTTAAACGGTTCTGCGACGGCGGTTATCAACTTAATTTGTCATGTCCGGCTCTCTGCTTTGTGCTCTGCGCACGTTCGCATAAAAGGGGGCGTTTGACGTCATATTATTCTACTTCCGTGTGAAAATGGATCGATCCCGGGCCACATATTTTACTCAAGACGAGCAGATTCTTATTATCCAAAGCTATGAAGAATTCAAAGAAACCATCACGGCAAAAAGTAACACTGTCGCTGCCAACAGAGCGAGGGAGGGCTGCTGGCAGAAAACTGCTGAAGTTAACGATGATTAATATTATGATCAATATTATATTAAGCCCTTAGCATTTTAATTTCTGAAAGCTCAATATTGTGCAACTTTTACACATTAACCCTCATCCATTTAAAAAATAAATAAACTGAAGCAACAACTATCATTTTTTAAATTTTTGAATGATGTCTATATTGTTTTCACATTTAACTGATCTCAGTTATAGAATGCGCGTGTGTTTTGTGTTTTTTTTGTATAACTGTGTCGGGATGAACAAGCACATGTAGCTGCTGTCCCTGTACAATGACAATAAAGACCTTTTTGACAGTGAAAATAGCTCAAGCCTGTAAGATTTGTGTTTGGGCTACACTGCCCTACAACGGGTGAAACATGGATCAGTTCATCAGTTTATTCATGGCCACATCAAAGAAATTATTAACTTTACTCATTATCTGTGACAAATAAATACTAGGTTGGCCTAATTAATATTTCATATTGCATGTTATTAAGATGTGGAAGCAGCAGTCGGACATGGCAGCAGGTGTGTGGATAATATACTGTATCCCATTTTATTTTAATATCATCACTATCTTAAGATTGCAGATTTCAACTGAATGTCAGTAGTTTGGCCGACAGTGAGCACACAGCTTCTTCAGTGGCATCCTGACACTCGGCTCAATAAGTGAGCAGATGTACAGTATTCCCTCGGCTGAAAATCTATATCGCTCATAGAGAAATTCACCAGGAAATGCCAGCGGATCAGCGCGATCTCGAAGAAGCCGCTCACGTCGTAGTGCTGCCAGAATTATTCTGCTCCCAGGTCCGCCGGGTTCTGAATGAATGATGACGCCATCTCCGAATGAGTTACACAGTGAAACAGCGGCGCTTTTAAGCTGAAACTCTGAACATAACCTGGTCGGGACCAGGTTATGAGCTAAGCATAAGTTACCATGGTGATCTAGCCGGGTTAAAAGAGAGCCACCTTTGTAGTACAGGGAAGCCTGGCTTTAGACTCAACATACCTCGCTAACCCACTAAACTGGCTTCGCAAAATACCCCTCTGGACCTCTTCCTGTAACAAACAACAACAACACAACAACACCACTCTTTACTCTGGACCACTTCCTGTAACAAACAACAACAACAACAACAACACCACATCTTTACTCTGGACCTCTTCCTGTAACAAACAACAACAACAACAACAACAACAACAACACCTCCTTACTCTCGACCACTTCCTGTAACAAGCAACAACAACAACACCTCCTTACTCTGGACCAGACTGACCTGTCCCATACTGAAGTGTCTCTTGAAGGATCCGAACAGATCGTAGATCAGAACCGAGCCGTCCTCTTGAATACACAACAGCTCATCACTGACCGTCCAACCCAACTGGACCACAGGACCACTCTTCCACTGATGGACAGACGGGTAGAGGGATACAGACAGGTAGGGAGAGAGGCAGACTGTTAGAGATTACACGTGACATTACTACATAGACACAGTAGCACAGAGTAGTGGTACACATCAAAGCACTACAGGACTATAAACATTACACTGGAAGGAACAGTATTCACTGCAAACTACTGCAGTATGTCAACATATTGCTGGTTCTGAAATATATAAATATAATATATATATATAATATATATATAATATATATATATATATATATATATATAAATAATATATATATAATATATATATATATATATATATTATATATATATATTATATTTATATATATTATATTTATATATATATATATATATATATAATATATATATATATATATATATATATATATATATATATATATATATATATATATAAATATAATATATATTATATATATATATATAATATATATATATATATATATATATATATATATATATATTATATTATATATATATATATATATATATATATATATATATATATATATATATATATATATATTTCAGAACCAGCAATATGTTGACATACTGCAGTAGTTTGCAATAGAACTGCTTAATGATAATAACGGCAGCAACAACTACAACCGTCTGATTGGTTTATAACAAGGTGAATATTTACTGGGAAGCTGGTGATGGAGACTCCAGATGCAGAATAAATCTCCAACTGAGGACGAGAACTGGGAGAACGTCTGTGAGGTTCTCTGAGGAGAGCTGACAGACAGACGGGTGGACAGAGAAACAGAATGTTTAAAGTGTTTAAGTAACAAAGTCTGTGTTAAATATGAAAACACTGCAAACAGTAAAACTGACTAAAATGCAAATGGAGTCCAGCTTTGAGACACAGTCTAGTGTGTGCGTGTGTGTGCATGTGTGTGTATGTGTGTGTGTACCTATAGGTCCTCCATAAGGAGCTGCAGCCACCAAACTGTCTCTGAGTCCTTCCCTCAAGTTCCAACACATCTCATACAGTTCTGTTTTCCTGCGCACACACACGCGCACACACACACACACACACACACACACACACACACACAATGACAATGTCTGACATCAGTTGCAGTTGGACTATGGACAGACATTCATTCCAGAACCTCTTCATACCGTCTCGATCATAGACATAGATAGATATATACACAGACGTACGTCAACGTCGCCACCATCTTGGATGTGGCAGCTCCGCCCCGTGAACCGATACAAGTCAATGTAGTAAACTTTATAAAGCTCCTTCTACAAAGTGCTGGAAGTTAATGTCTCATTTACACATTCACACATGTACGGATATACTCAGGAAACAGAGAGGAACCAAAAACAATGTATGCCACGTTGTTTGATGATTATAAAAGTTAACTACTCCCTATATGTATAGTATACGTGTCGGCACCAAACCACAGGACGTGTTTTATAATGTTATTATGTGTTTACAGCTGCTAATGTATGTAACTCTGTTACTGTGATGATACATGACAGTTAAATATTGAATCTGTCTATAATAACCAGATCCTGACATGTAAATGTGACATCTGTCTACCATAAAACTTTTTTCATTTAATTTTACTTTAAATATAGACAACTGACTTTTTTTTTTTTTTCTTTACTGAACATATCACAAACATACAAAAGCTCGTAGAGGAAAAACACAAGCAATATAATACAATACCGCAGTCTTTCAGAAGAAAAACAAACTAAAATACAAAACAGAAAAAGGATTCATACAAAGTAAACATGGTAAAAAATAAATATTTTCCAATCACCCGGCAAGACCATGAAAATAAAGGAGTGCATTCTTACAAAGCAGTAAGAAATGAAATATACAGCCATAAATCTTTCTCGCTATTTTGATAGAACGTATTTTTTTAAGTGATGTAAAAAATAATTTACATTTTGCCATATTACATATTATGTATTATTATTATTATTATTATTGTTATTATAGCGATACTGCAGCCTTCTTTTATTATTATAATTTTTATGAAAGGCAATGTATTTGTACAAGTTATAAATACTTATCAATTACTTATAATGTTGTTTGGTGCATGATATGGCTCTCTCTGAAATAAGGGGTGGGAAATACATAACATGAATTAGCCTAATGGTCCTTATGGTTTTAGTTCATAACTGGGTCAACAAGAGCACATGAACAAAAGCATATAAGCAATAAAAACAAATAAATGAAGTTAGAATTTATATGGTTGAAATCAAATAATCATTCAGTTTCCTTTGCACGTTAATTTATGTTTAACTAATATAAATAATCAACTTAGGATAACAAATCCACTGTCTTTTAAAAAAATCTATTTGACAATAATGCTTCTTCTCCAACATAATAAACAATAGAGGACAAAATACAATAAACAGGAACTGATTCCCTGTGAAAACTATATTTTTATGCATTTTCTAGGTGCTTTATACTTTGACATCCTTTCATTCTTCATTCCTCAGCCTGTACACGGAGCATATATCCTAATATTAGCCAATGAGAAAATAAACAGGGCATACTAACCTGGTATTCGACATATAAATCTGGGTGACGACACTGCAGGTGTTTTATGAGATTGGATGTGTTCCCTCCTTTGGCTCCTATAGCTTGGTGGCAGCGCCTGCACAGTGGACGGCCATCGTCTATTGCTTTACCGTCTGTGCCTTGTTTAAAGCCAAAATAGTTCCAAATGTGACTTTTGGAGTTTGGTTTTTTGAGCAAAATTAGTGGTGCCACTGACGACGCAGCCGCGGTGGACTCGCCGCTCGGACCCGGTGCTTCTGCCATGGTGAGTGTGTTGTCTCGTGTTTGTGACTCTTGTGTCTGGGCGAGACAGAACTTTAGCTTGTTGTTTGTTTTGAAGCGAATTTCTATCGAAGCGGAGCTGTCTGCATGGAGTTCGTTCTTGCCGGCAGAAACACACGAACAGCCAATCAGCTAACAGACAGGTGGACCCAGCGTGCGGAAACAGCCTATCATATCCCCGGACGTCAATGAAGCCAATCATTCAGCAGCTGTGTAGTTCGGTCGCAGTAGTTGCCATGTGGGTTTGTTTACAGGGCAGTAGCATGCTGTGAGAAGCCAGGAGGAGAGTAGAGGAGGCCGCTATGTAGCGGAAACTGGCACCGGTAGTATAGTAATCCACGGTAGTACCGTCGTGTAGAATTTCTAGTATAGAAGGAACCGTTACGATTTGGCACTGCGGGGTAGCGCGGGTACCGTGGGTATCATGCAACTCTACTTCTATGTATATGTATATGTCTGTATATATGTTATATATATATATGTCTGTATATATGTATATACAGTATGTCTGTATATTAGGGCTAGATATTGTTAAGAAGCTCACGATTCGATTCGATTTCGATTCTTTAGCTCGCAATTCGATTCAATATCGATTTCATTCAATATTGATTTAAATGCTTCGATATCGATTCAGTAATAAGTAATAATAAACAAATAATTCATTAGAGTACCTGTCATTTTTTAATTAAAAAAAGTAATCTTTAATTATAAATCTTTCCTCTAGGAAGTTCTAGTTCTAATTGAAATATAAACAAAGTCACACGATGTGTTTAGATATAAAATAATGCAACCACAGTTAAGCTTAGAAATTGCCATTGTTTCTGGGACTGCAGGTACATTTTTGTCTGACATAAACAGACACAACCGCGGTCCCTCCGCCCTCCAGCTAGACGTGAGGGGTTAACACGTTGACACTGAACCCCCCTCTCTCCCCTGAGGAGAGTGCAACCCACGGGCGCACGGTGCAGCGGCCAGGGTGAGACCGGCTGCGCTGGGAGTTTACAGTCTCCTAAACAGCGGTGCGTCAGACATCGGCTACCCGCCTCCGCAGCTCCGACGGTGTTTCCACGGCGCATCACCCTCCGACCCTCGAGCGAGGTCGCGGGCGAGGTGCTTCCAGCTGCTGGAGGCAGGAACCGAGAGGTCCGGCGAGGGACAGCGGATGGTCGAGGCCGCTGCTAGCCTGAATCGATTCAGAGGATTTTATGAATCGATATTGAATTGGGAAAAAATGTATTGCAAGGCACTGATGAATCGATATATTTACCCATAGGCGTAACATCCACTAGGGACAGGGGGGACATGTCCCCCCCACTTTCCGAAGTCCCGTTTTTGTCCCCCCCCACTTTTATTTAATCCAGCGGAACGCAGTAGCTCTCAAGCGTCCGATACTCAAACATGTCCACTTGATTAATCTACCTCGGCGTATACCGATGTGCTTATTTTACATTAATTTGATGGCAAACTCCGCCCAGCTGACGCAACACCAGCTATGCCAGGTTAGTAATCATGTGGACCCACTCTCGCTGTGAGTCGCGGACAGTTTGTGTAATGATGCTGCGTTCAAAGGCTGCAACATCCACTATCCTCAGCTGGGTCGGGCTCTGGATCAAGCATTTGTGTTTTGGTTTTTTAATAACTCAAATAATGACTGTATTTCCAGCTAGAAAACACGCATCTCTCTCCTCCCTCCATTGTTTGTGTTTGTGTTGCTGCGTGGTGTTACACGTGACTTGTGTGAGTTATCCTCGTGCTGGAAACGTGACCCCGAGACGCAAGAAGAAAGCAAAAATTATTATTTTTACTGAGGAAAATGACAAAAGTAATAGTAACGCACAGTGACTTGAATAAGTAACTGTAACCTTATCACTGGTTTGGAAATATTAACGTGCTAGATTACTCATTGAAAACAGTGGTCAGATTGGAGTAACGCGTGGGCAATGACAACCTGTGTCGGCTTTGTTGAGTGCATTATAGCGGCACTTTTTGCATTATTCATTAAGATTTCTGCAGTTCAAATAACTCGCAATTGTAGTTGAGAACATAAGTTATAACAGCCCACGTATTAAAAAAATGTCGGGTTTAAATCGGTCTCGGGCTCATAATTACAGTTAATGCGTCAGGCCGGGCTCGGACACAACGTGCTCGGGTCGGGCTTGATTCTAAGCTCTACTCGGGTCCAGCCGAGTCTTTACTGAGGTTCGCCCAGTGTCAGCAGCAGGAGGACGGTTAGCTCACCTCCCAGAGCCTCATGCTGAATCACTGAGACTGATTTAGGGACCGTCATGGAATTACTTAAATATATAAATATATGAATACAAAATAATTGCCGCTTTTTTAAAATATCTTCATGTCATGTGACCCGGTGACTCCAAACCAGCAGCAGATTGTATTAGTAAACTGGATGAATGAGACACAGCTCTTGTTATTGTACTTTAGTGCTTCCTCTATTTTATATGAATATTTATATGCAGAAATTATGATTTTTTTCTCAGTAACTTCCATGTCAGGTGGCCCACTGCCCTCTGAAACAGATTCTGTTTCCATAAAAAACTATAATAATAAAGAAAATAATGGTAAAAAAAAGTTCTCTGATGTCTCATGTCTTAGATTCTGATTCTGAAATTCTAAAAATATATATATATTTTTTTTTTAAATCTCACCAGCAGTCACCATTTAAAGGGTTATTTTTCAACATTTTCTTCCGGGGAGGCATGCCCACAGACCCCCCTAGTGTTGCTGAGTTACCAGAACAATCTAGGGGAAACAGTGTATGTTCCAGGAATTATGGACATGTGAGGCGAACTATTTCTTTCTTAGCTGAAGCTGACAACAGAACAAAAAAAGTGTAAAGAGAGACATATAGTGGAGCCATATATTGTCCTGCTTTTTTGTTCTTTGCCAATCACACCTATGACTAAGCATGATAGCCATGTTCATCATAATGTGTTGCTTTTAAGTAGCTGGGAATATGATTAAAAGCATGTGGAAATGTGTAAAATGGTATTCAAATCAGACCCCCACTTTTTTGTGTCCCCCCCACTTTTCAAACCGATGTTACGCCCTTGTATTTACCCACCCCTACTGTATATATGTCTGTATATATGTATACATGTCTGTATAAATGTATATGTATATGTATATATTAGGGGTGTAACGATACACGTATCGAAACTGAAATCGGCACTCATATCCACGAACCTGTCTCGCAGTGTGAGAAGGCAGAATCGCGACACAACTTTCAGTCCAGATCAGCCCTATGAACTATAAGTAGCTCCTTTCACATAGCGACGCTGGCCGCTGCATTAACACCACAGCGGTCGTTCTCCAATTCTCCGCCGTTGTTCTTTCACACAGAGCGAAACACAGCTGTAAAGACGAACCGCTGTGTAATTCACACTGAAAGCCAGCGCTGCGGCTCCTAAAGAGACGTGACGGTACACGTCATGATGATGACGTGTGTGTGTGTTTTCAAGGGGTTTCCCCGGTGTCCCCCCCTCGGTAACACTCTGTAAGTTCAAGTTTTTTTGCCCGTGACAGACGGTGTTTTTAGGGCAGAAATGTGACGAGGAGTCGGTAGGACGGGCGGGAGGACAGACGCTTCTCCACCTACAGCTGCGGTATTTGTTTCCTCGTTGCCAAAGACAGTTACATTTACTACGTTACCTTAGTTTGGTTCTGTAACGCTCTTTGTGGGATATTTTTCTTTATTAAGTTGAGTGAGGGACCTGTGCAGTTAACAGATCATCAGATAGACACGCCCTCCACAATACTGCACCTCTGATACTATCAGACGAGTATCATATACAGAAGTTATTGAAATGTTACATGAATAAAATGTTTAATTTAAAAAAAAAAATCGAGGTTTGTATTGAACCATAGGTCAAAAATCGTGATACAAACCAAATCGTGAGTTTGGTTTATCGTTACAGCCCTAGTATATATGTCTGTGTGTCTGTATATATATATATATTAGGGTTACATATATACAGACATATATGTATATATGTCTGTATATATGTATATGTACTTAATGTCTGTATTTGGTCTGGATGCTGTCAGTGGAAACTATGGTTCAAACATTAAAATGCATTCTGTTGAGAACACACCGATTTTGATTGATGATGTGTTAATAATTGATCTTATATAAATATTTTAATAGTAAATAGTGTTGAGTTTTTGTCAGTAGCTTCCGGGTCACATGACCCATCGACTGACTGATCTCAGTCCGGTTCTCCTCTATTGAAAACTCTTTAACATAACGTTACCTGCTAATACACACTGAAGCTACATTTGCAGTTAGTCTGCAGCTAACGTAAGCAGTGTCACATGATCAGGATGCTAGAGATGCTAACAGACAGCTAACAGACTGTAACGTCTGCTCTGTTTACACTGTTAAACACTCTCCAGGCGGACACAGATGTCGGTAGAGTTCCTGCAAACTGCTAACATGTAGCCTGTTAACAGCTGCAGGGATATCTACCGATGCTAGCTGCTGTCTGACTATAAAACACAGATATACTAACCGATAAAAGGCTTCTCCCAGCGGGTTCCAGTTGGCGGTGATGAACGCCATGTTGATTGACTGTTCGCTTCGCTTTAGCTTAGATTTTCCTTCAGGGCTGCCTTCAGCTTCAGCCTCAGCTCAGTCAGCTGATCACTTCTCACCAACATCAGCTTCAGCTTCTTCAGCTTCTTCTTCTTCCTCTGCTTCCTCCTCTTCTTCTACGGTTCTCAGAGCCGCGGTCGCCACCTCGTGGCTGTTTATTTATTTATTTATTTATTTATTTATTTATTTATTTATTTATTTATCTATTTATTTAGAATAGACGGAGCACATAAATACAATTTAAATCTAAAAACAACACAGAGCTACAGCCGAGAGACACTGACGTCATAGTTCAGATAAACCTCAGCATCATTAATGCAAAACAACCTTCTGAAATCTATACAGCAGGTTAGTCTGTTATCAGCCTAGTTTTCAGAGTAGTTATCAGACTAGTTATCAGACTAGTTATCAGGCTAGTTGTCAGAGTAGTTGTCAGACTAGTTATCAGACTAGTTATCAGCCTAGTTTTCAGAGTAGTTATCCGACTAGTTATCAGGCTAGTTGTCAGAGTAGTTATCAGACTAGTTCACAGACTAGCTTTCAAAGTAGTTATCAGACTAGTTATCAGACTAGTTATCAGGCTAGTTGTCAGAGTAGTTATCAGACTAGCTTTCAAAGTAGTTATCAGACTAGTTCACAGACTAGTTTTCAAAGTAGTTATCAGACTAGTTATCAGACTAGTTATCAGGCTAGTTTTCAGAGTAGTTATCAGACTAGTTATCAGACTAGTTATCAGGCTAGTTTTCAGAGTAGTTATCAGACTAGTTATCAGACCAGTTATCAGGCTAGTTGTCAGAGTAGTTATCAGACTAGTTCACAGACTAGTTTTCAAAGTAGTTATCAGACTAGTTATCAGACCAGTTATCAGGCTAGTTGTCAGAGTAGTTATCAGACTAGTTCACAGACTAGTTATCAGACTAGTTTTCAGAGTAGTTATCAGACTAGTTCACAGACTAGTTTTTAGAGTAGTTATCAGACTAGTTCACAGACTAGTTCGCAGACTAGTTTTCAAAGTAGTTATCAGACTAGTTCACAGACTAGTTATCAAACTAGTTTTCAGAGTAGTTATCAGGCTAGTTCAAAGACCAGTTATCAGAGTCACCTGTTCCTTACTGCACTAGTCAGTTATCTGTAGTAAAGATAAACCATAAAAGACGACCAGGTGAGCGTCTGAGTCAGGAACAAAGTGTTTATGTTTATTGATGTCTTAAGACTTCATGATGCTGATTGTTCAGGTCTGTTTTGTCGGGTCCAAACATTAAAGTTTCTTCTTTCAGAGCCTGATTGAATCATTTTGATATGTCTGGCCAGAGGACAGAGTTTAAATGTGTTCTACTTACTGCAGTCTGTTGTTCTCCTCACGTTCTCACAGACTGTCAGGGACATTCCTGACGTTCCCATATAACACCAGGAAGCCCCCCCACCCCCCAGACTAATGACTGTATTGTTTGTATGAATCCATGATGTGAGCGTTGCTTCCTGTTTCCACCTCATGACTCTCTGACCCACCACAGACGGTCTCTCCGTGTTCTGCTGCACACACTGAGCATGAATAACTGTTCCACATATAGCAAGATGTGTTATAAAACACAAACCCAGAGTCACATGATCCATCATCATCCTCAGCGTCGATCTCATCACTGAGCCTGTTTGGGTTCTATCATTAGAACATGGTCTCACTGAAGGAGAACATTTTACTGGAACTCCAACATGTCTGATGAGAACAAAAAGAAAACCAACAGCTCCTCACAGATCCACAGCAGACCAGCAGAGAACCAATAACAGCCACCCTAGAGGTCCTCTAGGGGTCCTAAAAGTTCCCCTCAACAAGGTTCTAAGGCATATAAGGCTCAGTAAGTTTCCACTGAAACATGTTCCGATGGTTCCACCTAATTGTTCTCCAGATTCCTCTGAGGTTCTAATAGGGTTGTCTTTCAGTTTCCTCCAAGCTCTTCAAAGATTTCACTAGTCACACATGTTGCAGTGTTCTCCTGAGGTTCAACTATGGTTCAGCTTGCATTCCCGAGGTTCCTCTAAAGTTCCCCTTAAGAATAGAATAGATTAAAATAGAATAGAATAGAATAGAATAGAATAGAATAGATTACAACAGAATAGAATAGAATAGAATAGAATAGAATAGAATGGAATAGAATAGAATGGAATGGAATGGAATAGAATAGAATAGAATAGAATAGAATAGAATAGAATAGAATAGAATAGATTAGAACAGAACAGAACAGAATAGAATAGAATAGAATAGAATAGAATAGAATAGAATAGAATACAGTGTGCCTTTATTGTCACTATACACATGTACACTGAAATTGTTGGTTTCTCTTCAGGTGAGTAGAATCAAAAAGTGCAAAGGAAGAAAAGGAAAATATACCGAATGAAATATATAGTAGAAATATACACATATACACAGTAAAGAAATAAAAGCAGTATAAACATGTAAGATGTAGCAGCTTTAACATTGTCACTGGGCTGAACAGTGGTGCTGCAGTTTCTGTGGGTGGATGTCCATCATGGGACTGATAGAGGTCACAGCTCTGAGGTAGAAGCTGGTTCTCAGTCTGTTGGTGGAGTTAATGTCCTGATCCGTCTGCCTGACGGCAGCGGGGCCAGTGAGGAGTAACTGGGTGTGTTCAGTCCTTACAGATGCTGTTGGCTTTCAGCAGCCTGGCAGCATAAACAGTGTCCAGTGTAGGAAGCTCCGCCCTCATGATGCGCTGGGCTGCTTTAACCACACGATGCTGGTCGTTGCCTTCAGCAGCAGGCACACCACACCGCTGCCCAGCTGGTCAGCAGGACCAGGACGCTCTCCATGGTTCTCCTGTAAAGGTTGACCAACAGGTTCTGAGGGAGCCGGGCCTGTTTCAGCTTCCTAAGGAAGAACAGTTTCTTAAGAAGGTCGTAGTCACATCCCCCAAACACTTGCCAAATTTTCCTCAAACTACGATCAAACTTTCTACCAAAATCATAACAACATAAAATCTGTCACATTTTGAGTTTGACGCTTTGTTAACAAACAAACAAACAAACAAACAAACAGTGATCAGAGAGAGAGAGAGAGAGAGAGAGAGAGGGTGAGAGACATCACACAAAGAGAGGAAGAGAGAGAGAGAGGGAGGGTGATCGAGGTTTCCTTCCAAATGACTTCACCTGACAAACATGAGAGAGAGAGAGAGACTGTCAGTGAACCTCTCTCTCTCCACACATACGTCACACACACACACACACACACACACACACAAACACAGTCTCCATGGTAACAGAGCCTGCCCTCTGGGTGTGGTAGAGAGCCCTGGCAGAAAGAGAGAGAGAGAGAGAGAGAGTTAACCCTTTCAGTGTCTCTGGAAAGCTTTTGTGTTTTTCTGTTTGTTTTTGTGCTTTTTAGATTTTTAAATGTGATCAAACTTTATTTCTGTGAAATCTTTGTTTCATTCCATTTATAATTTATTTTATCTTACTGCTGTGCATATTTTTTAATGTAACTTTGGATTTGTGACATTAATGTGAGTTGCTCTATTCTGCGGCAGTGATTTCTGACGGCAGACAATAAAATAAATCCCTCTTTATTTAAACTCTTCATATTAACAGTGTGTCTGCATTCAAACTGACAGTCAGCTGGGAGTGAAGGAGTTAAAGGTGTGGACGTTTCCTCAGTCGGAAAGTTTTCCTCTGAGCCAACCAATCAGAACACAGCACACACACACACACACACACACACACAGTGGGCGGTTGAGGGAGAGTTTCCTTAGTTTTTCTGCAGCAGAGAAACTTTCGTCTGTTTCTGACTTTTAGTTGATGTGAGAGGACAGAGTCGTCATGGTGACCACTGAGACCCACCAGAGCCAGGACCTACTGGTCCCCCCCCAGATACAGGAGCAACTGGAGCAGCTGGAGCAGCAGGAGCAGCAGGAGGAGAACCAGGCCTCTCCCTCGTCCCCCCTGGCAGGATTCGACCCTGAGACCATGAGTCAGGGTCCCGTCAACGCCATCACAGTCCTCACGCTGCTCGACAAATTAGTCAACATGTTGGATGCCGTTCAGGAAAACCAGAACAAGATGGAGGTGAGCCAGGGGTGGGGCAACACCTCGACATCAGGTCTGAGTGTGTCCAGTACAGGCACCAGCACAGGATCCAGTACAGGAACCAGTACAGGAACCAGTACATGCGCCAGTACAGGAACCAGCACAGGCACTACAGACACATGTACGGAATATCTGTCTAAACCAAACGCTATTTAAAAAAAACGTTGATTTAACCACAACTGTTTACTTGTAAACATCTTTCTGTCCTTCCACTCGGCTCAGTTGACTTGACTTAAACCTGACTGGTTAAACAGTTCATCCTTTCTAAACCAAACTCTACTTAAAAAGTGATGATTTAACTGTAAATGTGTTGATCAGTCTGGCTCTTCGACTCTCTTAATCTTCTCTATCTGGCCTCAGCTGTCTCGACAAACATCTAATTTGTCCCATGTTCAGACATCACATGACTCTCAGCAACTCTCAGCCGCAGGTTAACTGAGCTGTTAGCAGATGTGTAACTCTGCTGTGACTGTAGATTCCTCACATGTTTGTCATGTTCAGATGCTTCAGCTGAAACTCTGCTGACACAGTTTAATAGAAAATAAGTCAGTTCATAACTTTGACTTCTGGCTGCTAAGCCCAGCTAACCCTAACTGTGGAGCTGCTTTCTGTGGCAGCAGGTGTGTTGACTATAGTTCATAAAACATGTCGGAACAGGTTTTCTGTCAAACTGGCTCCTGATCACAGTTAACATTCACATTAACTGCATGTTCAAATCTAACAGCAGGAAATAAACATCAACATGAGTGAAGTACACGGGTCAGAAACAGAAAGATTTATCCTCATAAACAAAAACAGAAAAAAAGTCAAACCAGCTCACCTGTTCAGACCTGACTCATTCTTCTGGAAACTACAGAAAAACTACGGAAGAAACTACAAAGACACCACAGAACAAGTACGGAATTACATAAGAAACTATAAAAACGTACAGAAGAAACTACAGAAAAACTACAAAGAAACTATAGAAAAACTACAAAGAAACTACAGAAAAACTACAGAAAAAACACATAAGAAAATACAGAACTACGGAATATTACATAAGAAACTACAAAAAACTACAGAGGAAACTACGGAAGAAACTACAGAAGAAACTACAGAAAAACTACAAAGAAACTACAGAAAAACTACAAAGAAACTACAGAAAAAACACATAAGAAACTACAGAAAAACTACAGAAAAAACACATAAAATACTACAAGAAACTACAGAGGAAACTACAGAAAAAACATAAGAAACTACAGAAAATTACAACGAAACTACAGAAGAAACTACAGAAAAAACACACAAGGAACTATAAAAAATACAGAAAAACAACATAAGAAACTGCATAATGGGGCGACTGTAGCTCAGGGGGTAGAGCGAGTCATCAATTCAGTTGGCTTTTTAAATATTTCAGCAGCCTTAAAACTGAAAAATACCTTCACAGCGATCAGAGGACCACAGGGTCCGACCCTGGTGAACTTTGACCCTTGAACCCACCGTACTGACCAATAACAAGCCGTCCTGACGGACCTGAGCTCTGAGTAAACCAAAGCTGTTGGGAACAGTGCTTGTTAAGCTAATTTGTCATCGTGGACAAACAGTGTAATAACAACGTCACCTGATGCACAGAGGTCAAAGATCTCCAGATTAAATCATTTCATCCAGACTCGATAGTCAGCAGAGGGCTGAACAGGAAGTTAGTCTCTGCACGCATTAGCATCGTCCAGCTAGCATGTCAGCAGTTAGCTCTCCAGCTCTAGTTCTTCACTAACCACTACAGAGACTCCAAATATCTCCAGATGCCATCACAGATGAAAGATGGATCTAAAGCAACTGATCGGTTGACACCAGGGGTTCTCAACTGACCCCATCTGATTGGCTGTTTCAGGTGCACCAGGTGGAGATGGAGGGCGTGGTCAGAGGGATCCAGGCTGACATGACCAAACTGTCGAAGAGCCACAGCCACACCTCCAACACGGTCAGCAAGCTGCTGGACAAGAGCCGCAAGCTGTCCGTCACCATGAAGGAGGTAAACTTGGTGGTGACATCACCTTTCATCACCTGACAGAGCCCACCTGTCACCTGTCAGGTACATTGAGACTCTTAATGTTCCTGCAGGTCCGTGATAAGATGGAGCGTCAGGGCGTCCAGGTGAAGAAGCTGGAGGCCAACCACGCCCACCTGATCAACAGGAATAACTTCAGGGTCCTCATCTTCCAGGTACGTGTGACCTTTTCATAGGTCAGAGGTATGTTTAGTCCCTGCTCGTCTATTCTCAAATCCTAGTCCAGGTCCAGGACTTCAGAATGGACGATATGGACTGATGCTCTGACAGCGTCCATCCAGTCTAGACCCAAGACTGGATGCAGAGTGGATCCAGTCCAGACCGGATCAGTACAGTGAGACATTCGTTCTCTGTGTGTTGGTGGTTTTCAGTGTGTGACCTTATTTGGTCATCAGCTGCTGCAGGAAATGGAGAGGGAAAATCTTTATATAAAACAGAAGAGAGAGACAGACAGACTGCGAGAGAGACAGAGACAGAGAGAGAGACAGACAGAGACAGAGAGAGAAACAGCAAGAGAGAGAGACAGACAGAGACAGACAGAGAGAGACAGACAGAGAGAGACAGACAGACAGACAGAGAGAGAGACAGACAGAGAGAGAAACAGAAAGATAGAGAGACAGACAGAGACAGACAGAGAGAGACAGACAGAGAGAGACAGACAGACAGACAGACAGAGAGAGAGACAGACAGAGACAGAGAGAGACAGACAGAGAGAGAAACAGAAAGATAGAGAGACAGACAGAGACAGAGAGAGACAAAGAGAGACAGAGAGACAGACAGACACTATCAATGTGTGTTAGTGTGTGTTTTCTGTCCTCCCTAAAATTCCCAGAATTCCTCAGTGGGTGTGGTACTTTGTCAGCTCTTGCCAGACACTATATGGACAAAAGTATGTGGACAGACTCGCCACTTCTCTCAGGGAGGGGAAATTAAAACTGACATTATAACATCAGTGTCACAGCTGAATCCACTGTTTAAATTTCGGGATGTCTGTCATAATTTAAGGTAAGGAGGTGAGGTCCTTGTACAGGTGCTGCTCCTGAGGAGGTGAGGTCCTTGTACAGGTGCTGCTCCTGAGGAGGTGAGGTCCTTGTACAGGTGCTCCTCCCGAGGAGGTGAGGTTCTTGTACAGGTGCTCCTCCCGAGGAGGTGAGGTTCTTGTACAGGTGCTCCTCCCGAGGAGGTGAGGTTCCTGACATTGACCTGTTCTGTCCTCAGGAGGAGAATGAGATCCCCTCTAGTGTTTTCGTCAAGGACCCTCCTCCGTTCCCTCGGGATGAAATCTTAGAAGAGGGCGATGAGTCCGCACCAGGCGTAGTTGACGGCAACCGTTCCCAGGAGGGCGGGTTCCACTGCATCGACCTATCATCTGATGAGGACGTCGGGCTGGAGGCGGAGCAAGAAGAGGATGATGTGTGGCCTCATGACCTGGAGAACATGGAGAAGTCCAGAGCTGAGAAACTAAAACGTTCCAGTCTGAAGAAGGTAAAAGCCACAGACAGGTGGACAGACAGACAGGTAGGTATTCAGACAGACAGGTGTAACTGACTGTACCTTTGCAGGTGGACAGTCTGAAGAAGGCGTTCTCCAGGCAGAACATCGAGAAGAAGATGACAAAGATCGGAACAAAGATTGTTTCTCAGGAGCAGCGAGAGAAGATCAAACAGAGAACGTCCAGCCTGAAGGTTTCCCCTCTGACCTTCAGCATCAGGAAGGTATCTCAAGCTCCTCTAACTTCATTCAAACATTTTCTGAAGGTTCTTCAACTTTCACCGAGGGTTAACACTGAATTTCCTTAAAGGTTCCCCTCATACCTTCCTTAATGTACCATATCTTTCTGTAGGACTCCCCCATGGTTGTCTTACCTGTACCTGCTCCCACTAAAGCTCCTGTCAGGTTCCACTAACACTCCCACTAAAGCTCCTGTCAGGTTCCAGTAAGGTTCCAACCAAAGCTCCTGTCAGGTTCCAGTAAGGTTCCAACCAAAGCTCCTGTCAGGTTCTATAAGGGTTTCCCTGATGATGTCCCTGTAACATTTTTAAAAGGAACCACCTGAGCTTCTAAGGTTCTCCTTAAGCTCTTGTTTAGTCAACCCATGCTTCATGTTACTGCAGACTTACTATGAGCTTCATGAAATACTCTCCCAATATTTGCCCATAGATTCTCCCAATCCCCCTGAGATTTCCTTGATGTTTCTCTAATGTTTACATCACATGTTCCAAAGGAACCATCTGAGCTTTCAAGGTTCCAACAATCCAGTTTAACTAACCCAATGTTCCCCTCATTTTTCTGACCCAACAGTTACCACCCCAATCTTCATGAACTAGTCCTCCAATGTTCTCTAATGACTCCACCTGGTTCCGCTCAGATTTGTTATATGTTCTTCCAAGGTTCCCCAAACATTCTCTAAGGTTTGACACAAGATTTGGCTAAGTTCGTCTGTTGTCGTCTGTTCTTAGCCTCGCAGCAGCTCAGACTCTCAGCCCCCCGAAGCCTCCGACCAGCCGGGGGAGCCGGTCAGTGCCGAGGCCGATGTCCAGCTCTGCCCACTGGGCAGCACTCACCAGGAAGTCCCCTTCACAGAGGTCCATGCACAGTTAGCTCCAGCCGAGCATGAGGAGAAAGAGGACGAGGAGGTCAAGGAGGAGGTGAAGGAGGAGGAGGTAAAAGAGGAGGAAGAGGAGGAGGAGCAGAAGAGAGGTGAGGAGGTGGAGGCAGATCTGTCGGTGGCTTCAGAGGGAGTCAGTCAGGAGTACGCTCTGTCCTGCACCTTACCTCAGGAGGAAAGAGGAGAGGAGAGAGGAGCAGAGGAGGAGAGAGGAGAGGAGAGAGGAGCAGAGGAGGAGAGAGGAGAGGAGAGAGGAGCAGAGGGGGAGAGAGTAGAGGAGTGAGGAGAGGAGGAGACCTAAACACTCGTTAATATTCAGATTCATGGGGGTTTGATAACAGTAAAACAGACCTGAGCACAAGATTAAAGGAACAGTTCAACACATTCCTGAGAGCACACACACACACACACACACACACACACACACACACACACACACACACACACACACACACACAGTTGAGACCTAGTCTTTCTCGTAAAAAAAAGTTTTAGAGTTTTAAGTTTGAATGAAGTCGAAGAATTTTTACTTTTAATTCTTCAGCTGATCTGAAAACCTCAAACTTCCAAATGAGAGATTCGGCATCTTTACTGGAGAACATTTTTCTTTTATGTTAAACGCTTAACTAATGATCAATAATCAATAACCTTACAGTAACACTTCTATCAGTGGAACCCAACTGAAAGTCTGAGCCTGTTAATCATCCCAACAAGGTTCTTTCGCAGAACTCCGGGATTACTGTGGGAAACATGGTGCTAAACAGAACCCAGAAAACACAAACCTGTCTGAAACATTCCTCTGGTGTTGTTCTCCCTGATACACTGTGGAACCCTTCCCATAAAGTTTTAAAAGGTTCCACTTAATTCATCTAACATAGCTCTAAGATCCTGATTAAGTTTCTCAGAGGTGCCTCTAAGATTCTCCTAGCACTCTGCTGAGGAACCCCACAGTTTTAACAATGGTCCCCTATGATTTGTCAAATGTCCCCCTTTGTTTCTCTAAATGTTCCTGTAACCTCTCCAAGGTTCTACCAACGTTTTCTTAACATTCCCTGAAAGTCCATGCTGGTTCCTACAAGATCCCCATATGATGTCTGTTAAACTCCGTCATTGAAACAAGTTCTGTCTCAAATGCTTTCTTCAATGATTATGATGTCTAATTTCCAGTGATCAATAGGTGATCAGTTTAGATGAACAGTCTTTGAATTAACCACACTGACGTATTAATAAGTGTAACAGTTACGTGAACCTGATAAAACACTTTGATCTGGTGTTCTGGTTTTAAGTTGCTGTTTTTCTTTGTTTTCCTTGTTTTTGAACACAAATGGAAATGTTCTGCTGCCAAAGATCACTTCCTGTTTGACTTTTGTTACCTGTCAGTCATCTGACAGGTGTGTGACATTCACCTGAACAATAAAGTCCAGTGTAACCACGTCTCTGTTTCCTGCCTGTTATTGAACTTTGTTTCTGAGTTTGGACTGTTGTCATTGTTACATTACATATAAATACAGTTATTATCATCAATATTGTTGTTGTTGTTGTGTCAGCAGCAGGTTGGGTCCACAGGCTGCAGGTATTTGTGCAACAATAACTTCATAATGTTCCTTGGTTCTGCACTGTGGAGTTTTTTCACAACAAATCATCTTTTTATTAAAAATCTGAAACAGAGCTGGAGTGCTGTCCAACGCTCACCTTTTTTATATTTATAATTATAATAGGTTTGATTTAAAGAATAATAATACTAATAATTAGTTCTATTATTTTCATATTTGTAATAATAATAATGATTGTATTCTTCATACTTTTTAAAATGTTGTATATTTATAATAATGATATGCTAAATCTTTATAATAACATCATATTTGTAATGATTATGATTCGAGGTGCTGACTCAGCTGTCTGAGTTGTCTTTCAGTGTTGATGCCCTGATGCACTTCTTACAGTGTGTTTCAGGATCAATAATTATTCAAATCTTTAGAATAGATCAATAACTCCCCTAGTGTGAGTGTGTTGCCTCCTGCTGGATGATCACTGACTCTTCTTCTTCTTCTTTTTCTAATATATAATATACAATATGCCTCACAAATATGTGACTTTATTTTAATCTCTTTGTAATCTGACTAGAATAAAACTGATTTTTATTAATCATTTTTCTCAGCAGGTGAGTTACTTCAGAAGACACTTAACTACTTTACTACTTTATTCTGTTGTTTATTTATTGGTGTAAATCATTGTTGTTCATGTTTGAAGTCGTTTGTGTGACTTAAATACATGTTTTAGTGTATTATTATTATTATTATTATTATTATTATTATCCTTATAAAAATACTAACTGCAAACTGAACCTACTGTAAGATGTAAGAAGTTGTAGGAACATAGAAGCAGTGAGTTATAAAATCTATAGTTTTCTGATTGAAGTCTAGTTTGACCTCTGACCTCTGCTGTCTCTGTAAAGGGAGGGGCGGGGCCAGGAGTGGAGTGTTCTCTTCAGGAGCCAATAGGATGGTCCGAGGGTGGGGCTTGAGCCCAACATGACTTTTGGAATTTCAGACACACACTGTGTGGTTTCATTAAGACTACTGCTGAGTCTGAGAACATACTTCTACGCCACTGTTCCTCCCAGAGTACTACCAGAGTACTCCACGTGGTACTTCAGCTTTTCCAGTGCCACGTCCTGCTGCTCCTCCTGGTCTGCCTCCTCATCCTCCTGATCCTCCTCCTTCTCTTGTCTTCTTCTCCTATAACATCAGATGGACTCAGTGGCAACCCCCGGACTCTCTCTGGTTTCTGTCCTGTCTCTGTTAGCATGTAGCATCCAGGTGTTAGCAGCAGCCCTACTAACATTCAGGTATGGTGGGCGGAGCTCCGCAGAGGACAAGTGGATTCTACTGTGGCTCTTCTATGATGTCATCGTCCACCTGACGCTGGTACGACCAATCAGGACCAGGGAGGATATGTCTTTGTCTTCACTTAGTTATGATTTGGATGTTTTGTCATTGTTTTTTGTTTGTTTGTTGTTTGTTCTCAGGAGGGACCGTTTGTCTACATGTCTCTGGTCGGGACCGTGGAGACGTCAGAGGGTCCGCTGGCTGAACTCTGTGAGTATTTCTACTCTCTGATACTTTGTTCTGTTCTACACAGTACTTTATGAAAGAAGGACATGTTGTATTTTTATTGCACTACATTAATCTGACAGACAGCTCCAGGTGCTTTAGCTGCCTCTTTCACTACCTGTCTGACTCTCCACTTGCCTGTTTGTGTCTCCACCTGTCTGTTTGTCTCTCCACCTGTCTGTCTGTAGGGAGGGAGTACGGTAAAGCTGACAGTCGTTGGCTGATTTCTGATCCGACGATCGTTTCCATCGAGATTCTGACCGTCGTTCTCGACTCACTGCTCGCTCTGCTGCTCATACACGCAGTACTGAAGGACAAGTACTACAGGTAGCGGTCTGTTTGTTTACAGACACTTCCTGTGTTGTTTGTTTGTTTACAGACACTTCCTGTGTTGTTTGTTTGTTTACAGACACTTCCTGTATTGTTCATTGTTTCTTTACAGACACTTCCCGTATTCTTCTTGGTTTTTGTTTACAGACACTTCCTGTATTGTTTATTGTTTGTTTACAGACACTGGCTGCAGGTGGCTCTGAGTGTGTGCGAGCTGTATGGTGGCTGGATGACCTTCTGTCCTGATTGGCTGATGGGCAGTCCTCACCTGGACACGTCCAGCCGGCTCCACCTGTGGGTCTACCTGGTCTTCTTCAATGGGCTCTGGGTTTTGGTCCCAGTTCTGCTGCTGATCCACTCCTGGATCTCTCTGAGGAGACTGCACGCGCTCGGACCAGACGACCACAACTTAAACAGGAAGAAGATGTAAACTGATTGACTGACTACCTATCAATAAGCGTTATTAATCCTGTCATGTCTGCACTGATTGGTGGACATTCAAAGGGGCGGTTCAGCTGCTCAGTGACAGAAACAACTGTAATTGATCAATGTATTGATCTCTGAAATTAAATGAACATTACAACTCATCAGTGATCAATTTATCACCTGATGACTGATAATATCGATAGATTGATAGATCGATCAATAGACTGAAATCTGACGTCCTCGTCTTCAGTTCAACGTGTTAACTCAAAGTCCTGACACATTCTCCATCAACAAGTGAAAACATTTAATCCACTTTGAGATTCATTTAATAATAAGAACAGTCTGACTGTTACCGTGCAGATGTTAAAATACTGCACTCTGATTCGCTGAAAAAAATCTATGTTTTACTGCAATTGTATGGAGCTGAACCAGAAGAAAATCCATGAAACAACCCTTTAATCCTCCTCAGAGTTCGATTATCAAACAGCACAAATTCACATCTTTAAGATTTATTTTTCAATCTTTACAGGACGTCACTCAGGATTAATAATTAATAATTACAGTCCTCCTCCTCCTCCTCCTCCTCCTAGCTCTTCTTGATCAGTTTGCTGACAGACATGAAGGCCTGTTGGAGGCCGAGTCCCTTCAGAGCGCTGCAGGCCTGAATCTCCCACAGCCGGTCGCTGTAACTGTTCAGATCCAGCTGCCTAGAGACCTGAGGGGAGGAAGAAGGAGAGGAAGAGGGGATGAAGAAGAGGGGAGAAGAAGGGAGGAGAGGATGGCTTTAGAAGTGTGAAGTTTAGGGGGGAACAGGAATCAGCTCCTCTCCGCTGGCTGTGTTTTAATTTAAAGGCGTTCTCTGACTGCAGCTGAATTCTTTCAGTTTGTGGTTTGTCTGGACAAAGTTCCACTGGTCTGTTAGAAGCTGATGTGAAGAAGCTGTTTCGGGTTTAGGTTTCCTACCTCTCGTATGGTCATGGAGTTTGGGAGGTCCTTCTTGTTTGCCAGAACCATCAAAGGAATTCTTCGTAACTTCTCATCACCGAGAACCTTCTTTAGGGCTTTCTGCGCCTCCGGCATCCGGGTCGGATCACTGCTGTCCACCACGAACACCACAGCCTTACAGTCGTCCAGGTAGAACCTGAGGATTATTCACCGGTATTCCATGTATCACTGTTGTTTGTTTGTTTGTCTGTTTGTGTTGTGGGGGTTCCTTACCTCCAGTTGGGTCTCATGCTCTTCTGTCCGCCAACGTCCCACACAGTCAGAGACGTCTTCTTGTCCAGGTCCAGAGTTCCCACGTTGAATCCGATGGTTGGAGATGTTTCCATTACCTTCAGGTTCATAGAGGACCACAGACTGTGTGACATTCAGTTCATGGGCGACATGATGTATTTACCTGTTCAGAGGAGGCTCACCTGTCCTGTCAGCAGTCTGGCCAGCAGGGTCGATTTTCCAGCTGAGTCTAAACCCATCACGATCACCTGAACACACAGATACACCTGTTCAGGTTCTGGTTCTGTTTGTATCAGGCCTGGTGTCTGACCTCAATGTGCTTCACCGTAAATTAAATGTTTGGTTTCTGTTACCGTGCCAACCTGTTTTTCGACTCCAACCCTTGAACCAGTAACACAACATCACCAGACTCCCTTAACAAATGTAGTGATTTTAAGAGTTGATGAGTTAAAACAAACTTTATAATGTAGTGAAACTGTGTCTCTGACAGATTGTAACTCATTGTGTCCTTGTTGTAAATTCAGCATTAAATCTTTCAGCTGCAGTTGTTTGTCTCCTTGTAAAAAGTGTCAGTTTGTGGCAGCATGTCTGTACCAGCCTGTCTGCTTCTGTGTCTAAAGTGCTAAAGTCTTACCTACCAACATTGATCAGCTGTTTGAACACACTGTTTACACTGATTTGACCATTTACACTCCATTTATGAAAGAAGAAACATGTTATTGATCTAAACATGTCACATGTTACAAAGACACTGAACAGGAACAATACAGGCTCCTTCTTTCTCCCCGTGGAGAAAGTCCCCAGACTCCCTTAACAAATGTGTCAGTTTAGTGAGTTGTTGAGTTGGAGACACTTTATAAACTCTGTGAAACTCTGTCTCTGACTCATTCTGCATTATTTGGATCTTCTTGTAACATTATTTGGAACTTCTTTCTGTCTTTGAGTAGAAACATGGAGTCTGTTTGTCTCAGTGATGGACGGGTTTGTTTACATAGATCAGGAAGTGACATCACAGGTGGTCACTCAGACGTTAATGTAGCTGTGAACTGGCTGATGGAGAGCTGAACACTCAGGTACCAGTTCTGAACTGGGCCTCAGAGACTCTTTAACACATCCACAACAAACTACATGACCCGTGATAAACACAACATGTAATGAACACTGAAAACATAAAGTGCTGCTGATGAAAGACGAGGAGTTAAACGTGTCAATGTATTGCTGGAGGACACCTGCCTGACAGGTGTGTATCATTTACCTGAGGAGAGTTGGAGCTGTGAGCCAGACCCATCGATCTGCTTTTCTTCTTTAAATCCTGTTTGTTCTTCTCTCCTTTAAACAGTGTGTCTCGTCCTCTGACTGTTCTGAGCCTTGCGTCTGACTGAAACTCACCTGTCACATCCCTCAGGTGTGTTCAGGGTCATCAGCCAATAGGAGAGCAGGTCATGTGACTGTATGACAGGTCTGACTACATGTTTGTGTCAGAGGCAGGTGGAGTGTCTGAGGCTGCTTTAAAGAAAAGCTTCAGTTTGATGACGTCTGAATGACACACTGTGTGTGTGTGTGTGTGTGTGTGTGTGTGTGTGTGTTACAGCACCTGACAGGAAGCAGGGCACACAGGTGTGACGTTTGTTTATTGTTTGGATGCGGCCATTTTGTTTGTATAAAAAGTGTTGAAGTGAAGAAGAGGCTGGGCTGATGGTTCGGACTTTACTTTCACTAATGATAATAACAACACACCTAACCCTAACCCACACCCTTGTGCTGTGTGCTATATATCATGTCCAGGGATATTGTATTTCTCAACCATCTGACCAAATGACATCAATGAATTATCAGAAAATGAATCTTTCAGTACCAGTGGCGGTTCTACACGGGGCCTACAGGGGCCAGTGCCCCTGTAAAAATGTCCCTGGCCCCCCCTGAGCTGACTGAATAATAAAATTAAAATGAAATAAATTGATCAAGTTATTACGATTTTACGTGCTGGTGACTCAACTGCAAGGAGTAATTAGAGCGACGCACCCAAACACTGCATGCCGGGTGCGAGATGACAATGAGAACGGCAACAACAAGTTTTGAAGAGAGGAGCCGCTAATGTCTTGGTGCAAGAGGCGAAGGTAAGCAAAACGATTTCATCTCTTAAAGGGATTTGTTGCACATAACCGTGTTACTGTTGTTCTTCACTCCAATAAAAATCCAGTTTATAAATGTCTGGTCTTGCTATGTTTAAATATCGAGACAAACTCACTGAAGCAGAAGCAAATATCCGAATGTCAGTATCCTTTCTAGTTCTATACAATTTTGTGACATTAACCACGTAACTTTATCAGTCAGTTGCAGTTCGATAAATAATACATTTAGTGAGCAAAGTAATCAACAGTATCTGCCCGTGTTACGTAGGGAGGGATGGTTACTTGTGAAATGTGATGTTTGCCTCTAAGTTGTGTTTCTTCTTCTAGTAGTCATCATGAAACGAGGACATTGCAGCCTTTTTTGCCTAAGAGAAACATATCAAAGTATTTAGAGAGCTGATGAGCTAGAAGAGGGAGAGCCAGAGGAGTTGGTGGAGGTTGGAGAGAAGGCAGGTGATGAAAGTGAGGGCACTGACACTGAGAGGGACACTCCAGAGGGTGAGGAGGAAGAAAACCTACAGGAAGGGACAGTAAGAGAGACAGCAAGTGGATCCATGTGGATCACATACTGCACCATCAGGTTTGTGAGGTAGAAAAGGTGTTCTTGTTCAGGCCGTTTGCAAAGCAGTGTCATTACAATTCATAGTACAGTGTGTCCATAAAATAACACTTATATAATATATATATTATATACACTCAGCTGATGACATGACGCCGTACCGCCTCTGTCCACCGGGAGCGTCACGTGCAACACAAACAGCAGCTGCTGCTTCACACACTGATTCAAACAGTTGCTGTGTCTCAGTTCAGGTCTGCATCCTTTTTTGAAGACCAATTACGTCACAACGCCGGGCAAAGGCTGTCCCAATCTGAAGCCTCCTCCAGATGCTCCTTCTTTTCCTTCTTTCTGGAGGATGCACCGCTGCAATCCTTCGCAGCCTCACATATCCCAGGATTCTTTGCGTGCCCGAAGAGAAGAAAGAAAGAAAATGGCTGCATCATGTGATGGAGATCGTCACTTTCGCGGGCCTAGGTAGCAGAAATCGTGACGTGAGGGTAAAACATCTGGTGACGCAACCAGGAAATGCTCCAAAGGCTGGACCGTCCCATTTACGAACGGCTGACGCGGTTAACAAGGTCTCTCTGAAGGACTCGCCTTCAAAGACCTCAAAGGCCGAGTCCTTCAGAGGACACAGACCCTGAACTGGGACACAGCAAGTCATTACGTTCAATTAAATGGACTTCTGGTTTCACTGCTGTTGTTCCAAACATAAATAAAAGAGTTAAGTCAACATCATTTTATTGTTTTATAGTTTAGAAGAGTTTTAATGTCCAACAGAAACAAACTGAACCTCCATTTTGTGCTTTTAAAGCCTGAACTTTATTCTGACACGTTTCTTTTTCTTCTTCACTTCAGTCCGAGTTTCAATGTCAATCACTTCTGTGAGAGCTCAGTCTTCTTCCTCCTCCTCTTCTTCTTCTCCCTCTCCCTTCTCTTACTCCTCTTCCTCCTTCTCTCGCTCCTCCAGGTCGGCGCTGAGGAGGAGGAGCGGTGTCCTGTGAGGAGGGGTCTGTCTCCGGGTATAAAGGCGGCCCTTCACGCCTCCTCCGTCCTTCTCCTCGCTCCTCCGGCGGCTCCTTCCTCCTCCTCGTGCTCAGCGGATCATCTTCATCATGGGCTTCGGTGACCTGAAATCAGCCTCCGGCCTCAAAGTGCTCAACGACTTCCTGTCGACCCGCAGCTACATCGAGGGGTGAGTTCTTCTTCCCGCGGCAGGAAGAGTACAAACTCCGGCAGACAGGAGCTGCAGCTGCCGGCGGCGCCGCCGCCATCTTGGCTCCGCGCTGAGCTAACGGTGGCTAACAGTTAGCTGACAGGCTGCTGACAGGCTGCTAGTGGCGCACAGAGCTTTACTGTAAATTAAACACGACACGTGGACGTGGAGCTGTAGAAAGTGTCCGCTTCGGTGTGACAGGTGTGAACTGAACACCGTAGAGAGGTTACAGGTAGCTTCATGCTGACGTCTGTCCGCATCGAGCCACATGGTGCTAACATGCTAACTGACTCCATGTTGCTACGTGTCGCATGAAGCTGCAGACTCACTGACATTAACATTGAACATTAACACTGTCAGAATAAACTGAAGAACAGCTCAGCACATCAGGCACGAGACTCCTGTCACCTGTCCGTCAATGGTTTATTAGCTGCGGCTGGTTGAAGCTTTAATAACTGGTTAATAAAGTTATCTATCAGTTAATGTAACAGTGCAAAGTTTATCAGAAGCTGTATGTCTGACAGCAAAGACAACTGACCACACACTGATGCCTTCTGTCCTCAGGTGTGTGTGTTGATGACATACTTCCTGTCCTCAGGTACGTCCCCTCCCAGGCCGATGTGGCAGTCTTCGATGCGATCTCAGCTGCCCCCTCTGCAGACCTGTGCCACGCTCTCCGCTGGTACAACCACATCAAGTCATACCAGAGCAAGAACAGGTGAGGTGTGTGTGTGTGTGTGGTACGCAGTTTTGCCACAGTTACCTTGAAAAAGTAATCAAACTACTGGTTACTGACTACTCCTTTGAAAAGTAACTTGGTTACTCTACTGATTACTTTTTTAATAAGCAACTAAGTTGGATTACAAGTTTATTAGTTACATTCAGCAGGTAACGACCTGCCCAGAAACATTCAGCTGGGCCTTTAGATTTCTGTCCTTCTCCAGGTAGGAAGAAAAAGATGTTCTGTGAGGCAGCACAGCATTGATAGTAGTGGAATTGTGTTTATTATGGTACGACACGAGGGCGACTCAACTGTGTTTAAGCACAGCATTTCCTCTACAACATACTGCACGACCAACTTCTTCAACTCTCCCCCACATACTTGTTTGGCACCGAAGTCCAGCTTTTGTTGTTTGCAGACGTCGAGGCCGTGGCTTTGCTCGCAGTTCTCTGCTTAACGTCACCTGGTGGGACTAGCTCCGTAAACTTAACTGTGCTGCGACTTCAAATTTGAAGTTGTGTTTTTGAGGCTTGATAGTACTTTATCGCCAGCACAGAGTGTACAACGAATCTTAATATTCTCATCTTTAGCTGACACGAACTCAAAATAATGACTGTATTCCACCTACAAAATGCGCATTTTTCTCCTCCCTCTATTGTTTGTGTCGCTGCGTGGTGTAACACGTGAGTTGTCCTCGTGCTGAAAAACGTGATTTGTTGCTCAGTGACGTCACTCCCGGAGACGCAAGAAGAGAGCAAAAATGCATATAATTTAGTGAGGAAATTGACATATTAGTAACGCACAGTGACTTGAATAAGTAACTTTAATCTGATTAGTGCTTTGGAAATATTAACACGTTGGATTACTCCGTTACTGGAAAAAGTGGTCAGATTAGAGTAACGCGTTACTGGCATCACTGGTTGTACGTGAGGTCAATGCCTAAAGCCCCGCCTCCTGCTGTGTCAGTCTTCCAGGTGTGAAGAAGCCCCTGGGTCAGTATGGCCCTGCAGGTGTGGCAGACACCACCTCAGGCTCCGCCCCCGCCTCAAAGGACGATGATGACGATGATGACATTGACCTGTTCGGCTCCGATGACGAGGTGATGTCACAGTGATGTCATCGCCATGTATCTATGCTTGTTGTCCTTTTTCTGAATTATTCCCTGATCTGTGCCATGCAGGAAGACGCTGAGGCTGCCAGGCTAAAGGAGGAGCGTCTGGCAGAGTACGCTGCCAAGAAGGCCAAGAGTAAGTGACATCACACTGATATCAGACTGACAGCCAATCACAGCACTGTGGAACAGTACTGATGAGCGGGCAGCAGTGAGGATCACATGACTGACGGGGAGCTTCCTGATAGGTCACAGTTGCCGTCTGTGGCTGAAACCAGATTTCTTCAGACGGTTGAATCTCTGCTCCCCGATTGGTCGACTCTTCATGATGATTAACCTATCACCATCTTTCGGCTGACTGCCTGATGGACACCTTTTATTCATTCGTCTGAGCGAGTCTCTGACTTCTGTTAGTCCTACAGAGTGGCTTCCATGGTAACTGACTCCTCCCTCTTCCCACAGAGCCCACCCTCATCGCCAAATCTTCAATTCTATTAGACGTCAAACCGTGGGACGACGAGACGGACATGGCCAAGCTGGAGGAGTGTGTGCGCAGCGTTCAGATGGAGGGGCTGGTCTGGGGACAGTGTAAGATTCAGATCACTTACTGTTATTAGGACGGATTATTGATCTGTGCAGACTTGATGATGATCTAACTCACCATCTTTCGGCTGAACATGAGATGAAAACTTTCTGATCTGAAAACTGTGCAGAGAACAGTCAAAGATCCTGACTGATTATTGATCAGTTGTCTAATGATTACTTTTGTTTCTGTAGCTAAGCTGGTCCCAGTTGGTTACGGCATCAAGAAGCTGCAGATCGGCTGTGTGGTCGAAGACGACAAGGTGAGCACATTTACCTGTGGTGGTTTGAAACCTTTTCAAATCTACGGAAGATTGGAGACAATTTTTTAATCCTTCAGATGTGACTTTAATGTCAAATTCTGAGCTGAATTAAATGTTCCCCTCTAAACCTGTTTGTCCCTGTGTGCTGTCTGTCAGGTGGGCACAGACATCCTGGAGGAAAAGATCACAGCCTTCGAGGACTTTGTTCAGTCGATGGACGTTGCAGCTTTCAACAAGATCTGAACCCAACAAACATGACGTTTTTAATAAAAAGCACTTGAAGAAAAACAGTTGCTGGTGTCTGATGCTTATTTTCTAGCCACCATCAAACCTTTCAGTCTGAGATCAGGGAATAGTTCTGATGTTGAAACATGGACTGTTATTAGTATTTTTTTTATGACTTGAGGTAAAGTTACATTTTAAGGCATTTATCGGAATAATACATTTATTTCCTATACTTCTTTACCAACACTGATTCCTTCAGTATCTTTTTCTTTGCTTCCAGTCAAACTCTAAAACACACCTGGATCTACATGTTGACATCAGTGTTTAAAGCAGCATTTTTTTTTTCAAAAAATGTTTTATGTACATGAGAAATGTTTGAATAATGAACCCAGATCGTTAAAACATGTTTACAGGTGTAGTTCTGTGTGTGACCTGCTGGAGGCGCTCTCAGTGTGTAGACATGTGGTGGGGGGGTGTGTGTGTAGTTCCCGCTCTGACCTGCGGGCGGCAGCGTGTCCCTGCTGCTCTCTGGCTGTTTCCCGCCATGCCGGAGTTGGAGCAGCAGAAGAAGAGTCAGACCGGAAACTAAATAGAGCGGCGGAGCAGCGCGCGGCGGAAGAAGGACTTTAATCTGTTTGAAAGTGAACAACAACAAACAAACGGCTCCAGGTAAAAGAACGGATCGATTATCGATAATTTAATATCCGGGTCATTTAGCCGAACCAGACAATCGGCTTCTATTTCGCACAGCTGCTCTGCTAACAGGCTAACATGATGCTAACAGCTAGCCGTCTGCTAACGCTAACAGCAGCTGTAGCGGCGGTGACACGTCACCACCAGCTGCGTCACCATGGTGACCACGTGTCCGTGTGAAGGACGGTTTTAACGAGCCGTGATTAAACCGGACATGTTAGCATGAAGCTAGTTAGCTTCAGTCAGACAGCCAATCAAAGCGCAGTGAGGAGCGGCAGCCAATCACCGCAGAGTTAAAGCTGTGTTGTGATTGGTGTACGTCACAGAGACGACGGCATGTCTGAATAGAAATATGATTTGTTTTTTTAAATATATTAAGAACGTGCGGTTGATTCTATCGTCAGTGTATCAATAATCAGTCAGAGATAGTTTATTGATTTAACTGAAGTCTGTAACGTGTTTGTTCATCGTCTGACTTGTGATAGTGAGGAACTGGATCAGAGATCAATACCTGCTGTCTCTGAGTATCATGTGACCTATTTATGTTCTGGATCAATATATCTGCTATTAATCTATGACAGACCAGCCCTGACTCTTTGGCTCTATTGATTGATTGATTAAGAAGCAGTTTGTTATGGACAGACCTCTCATGATAATTGATATCTTTGTGTCAGTTGATCTTCTGCAGTTCATCTGGTGATGATTTCATAAATGGACAGAAACATCAATCACATTCAAATCAATAATATTGATTAATTTTAACTGCTATGAAATTCTGTTGCTGTTGTGCTGTTAGCACGATGCTAATAGCTGTTAGCGTGAAGTTTGTTAAATCAGCGGTTTCCTCCTCAGGCTCATGGACCCTCCACCTGAAACACTCACCTGGTTACCATTGGTTACAGCATGGAGTGCTCTGATTGGACGATTTACTCACTGACTGCACTGCATCCAGGTGAGATGTCTTTCACATTTCATTAACGTCACAAATAAACATTTACTTTCAGTTTTACAGTAAATCAACAAAATATTAATATTAAAAACGGCAAACTTTATTTGACATTAATGGTCAGTGAGGATGTGATGTGTGCTGCTGCTCACCTGGACGTTATAACACTGACGGGTAGTTCAGGTGATTTCACAGTCTGAAAGTCACCTGTAACAACAGACAGGGGACAGCCATGTTTGCTTAGTGTTTCTGCTTTAATTCAAAGAAGTGAAGTGTGTTGAACGACTCAGTGTGTGAACCTGTTGATCGATAAATAACGTGATCAATACCAATCACATTTGTTTCAGAGCTCCAGTCAGCAGCAGGATGTCAGACTCCTCTGATGAAGGTAAACACTGAAAACACACTGATGAAAGATGTAATATGTCATTACTACACTGATTATACTACACACTGTGTGTGTGTCTGTGTGTGTGTGTGTGTGTGTGTGTCTGTGTGTGTCTGTGTCTCAGATGACCAGAGAAAGGCGGAGTCTACCAGCAGGTGAGTCTACCTGTTGACTTTTCTGACTCTTGATCACAGATATTAGATGTCCAAAGGTCATGAGTTCAGATTCCTCCACCAACCAAACTCTGTTCACTTTTCTCAAACTTTAGGAGAAAAGGAACGTGACCATGATTTTAACTATGTGACAGCAAAACATAAGAAAATAATAAAAGTGTCTCTAGAAATTTTGTCTGAATTTACATTCTGTGTTACAAAGAACGGCATCATTCTCTGAAATCTGAGAACGACCAAACTATTGTCAGAATATTTACAGATTAATTGTTTCAGCTCAACCGGATGTTTTTGCAGGTTTATATAAGTGTTACTTTAAAAACAGCTGCTGTTTTCAGAGGTCAAAGGTTTTTTCCCCCCCCCTCTCTGTCTGACAGGATGTGGGCGGAGTCTCAGCCAGGTCCGTCCAGGTGTCAGCCCAGCAGACAGGGTTACTGTGGATACTGCAGAATCCTCTACAGCAACCTGGACCAGGTACAAACACCTCACACAGAGCTGAGGTCATGTGACCTGAGCTGTCTAAGCAGAGTTGACAGCATGTTAATGACATCATACATCTCTTCTCTCAGCACCTGTCCAGTCTCAAACACCTGGACTCTGTCCGGGCGTCCTCCCGAGGCTCCAGCACCGTCTCCTCCGCCAGCAGCAGCAGAACCAAACTAACGCTGTTGGAGCGCTTCCTGCAGGATGTCCTGCAGCACCACCCGCACCGCTACAAGGACCTCAGGTAACTAAAACAAACACTTCCATATTGATTGATTGAATGATTGATTGACTGTTTAAATAATATGTTGGTCTCTCCATCAGGCCGTCGCACGCTGACCTCCCATCAGTCTCTGCCCCTCCTCTGCCAAGGGAGGAGCTTGATGAAGTCTGTTTCTCTGACAACGACAACCAGTCGCTGGGAACCCGTGAACACCTTCCCAGCTCTGACAATGCCTCCTGTCAGCCGGCCAATCAGGAAAAGGGCTGCACAGACGAGGGGGCTATTCAACAGAGGGTGTCTGCACCAGTCAGAAAACAGGAGGAAGAGGGGGCTGCCCCCATAGGGCACACACACCCATCACACATACAGGCCCCACCCCCACACATACAGGCCCCGCCCCCTGTCCACAGGAAGGCCCACAGAAAGACGAACAGGAGGAAAACCAGTGAGTCCTCCTCCTCACCACCCCTCAGGGCTCCAGACCCCAACCCTTGTCCAGACACCTCAAACCTGAGGCCTTGCAGGGATCCTGGCCCCAGCCCTGATCTGGACCCTGGTCTCATGGTCTTCTCAGACCTGAGACCCTGCAGGGGTCCAGTCCCCTGCCCTGATCTCCACCCTGGTCCTCGGGCCTCCTCAGACTTGAGGCCCTGGCTGAGCTGGCAGAAGGAGAGGAGGGAGGCTCAAAAAGAGGAGACGTTCTCTTCGGACCACAGCGACCCTCTGGACCGGACCATCGAGGAGGTCCGTCTGTTTGTCTTGTTTACATGTCGTTGTTGATGTCAGGAGGAGCAGCTGTTTAAATCAGGTGTTTTGTCCATTAGGTGATTAAGATGTATTGTTATGGCGTCACTTCCACTTCCTGCCAGCAGGAGGAGACAGACAGCTTCCACTTCAGCCTTCCTGTCTCCATGGAAACAAAGAGTGATGACTGGGACTCACCTGTGCAGGTATGAGGGATGTGGCAGCAGTCTAGGCGGTCATGTTGTTTTCTGTTTGTTCTGATCTTCTGGTTTTTCTCCTGATGGTTTACAGCATGACACACTGCTCGCACACACTCCTGTCCAGGTGAGCCATGTGGACGAGCAGGACCTCAGCCGTCTGATGGATGTTCAAGTGGACCTGGAGGACCAGGTGTACTCGTACCAGCTTGACTCTGCCCTCCGTGGCGAGCGGCGAGCAGGGGATGGAGCCAAGCAGAAGGAGGGTTTCTGGACACTGCCGATAGAGGAGGTGCTGCCGGCCCCGGCACACATCCCAGAATCCTTCAGGGGGAAAACCTGGACCCAAATCGAACAGGAGGACGAGGAGAAGGTGGAAAGATTGGTTCAACAGTTTAGACGGGACAGATTCATCTGCTACTTCGACAGCGAGTCCTTGGCCAGGTGACATGTACACTCACCTGTGCTGTTTACATATACGCACTCACCTGTGCTGTTTACATATACACACTCACCTGTGCTGTTAATATAAACAAACTATACACACACTCACCTGTGCTGTTAATATAAACAAACTATACACACACTCACCTGTGCAATTATTATATACACATTCACCTGTGCTGTTAATATATACACACTCACCTGTGCTGTTAATATAAACACACTCACCTGTGCTGTTAATATATATACACACACTCACCTGTGCTGTTAATATAAACACACTCACCTGTGCTGTTATTATATACACACACTCACCTGTGCTGTTAATATAAACACACTCACCTGTGCTGTTATTATATACACACACTCACCTGTGCTGTTAATATAAACACACTCACCTGTGCTGTTATTATATACACACACTCACCTGTGCTGTTAATATAAACACACTCACCTGTGCTGTGTTGTCCAGGTCTGATGTTAACTAGAGATGCAGAGATCGATCGGCAACCGATCGCAATTGGCCGATAATGCCCCTATCGATTTTGATCGGAGTTCTCAAAATAGATCAAATCCGGCTGATCAGATGACGTTTCAATATAGAGACAGTGCATTGACTGCATGCAGGGTGGGAATTTCACGGCGGTGCCCCGCACTTTGGCCTTGATGCAGTGTGAAAAAAAAACAACTCATCGTACAGCCACAGTGGCCTCTGTGCCCCTGGCCCGGTCAGCGTAGTGTTCTTGCCTTGAATTACAGCCTCCTGAGTGCACAGTAGTCACTCACAATAACTTCAGTGAGTCCACGGTTCGCGCAGGTGGAGTCTCATCATCACGATGATCTCACGTGAAGCCTCTCAAACAGCGTCTCAAAACAGAACAAAACTTACAGCACAGCGAGCGAGCGCAGCTGGTTTTGACATGATACGTACCTGACTTATGTGGTAGGATTTAGTCCGGTAAAGTTGTAAATATATTCACAGATTCGAACTTCCCGGATCAATAACTTATAAGTGAAACCTTTTTAAAACACAAACGACTGAACTTTCCTACCATAGTAAGGTAGACAACGAGCTACAACCATATGTTAATCAAAACGAGCGGCTGGACATTAACTCTGGTCTCTATGGTCAGCCGTCTATGAGACGAGGGCTGAGGGAGCGTCTACAAAGTGCAACACTGAAAAGAGAAACTACAAAAAATTCAATAACTTCACTATTATTCAGAGTGTAGTGTCACCAAAATCACTCCACACATCAGTGGTCTCCTGCTGGTTATTCTACAATTTTTTGTTTGGAAAAAATGTGCTTTGCCATAATTTTGGGGAATTTCTATTGGGAGAAATATTCAATAACACTAATATTCCGTGTGGTGTCACAAAAATCACCTCACCCTAACCCTACTTAACAAAAACTACTTTCTAATGTAACTTGAACTTGATTTTGGTATTAAAAAATGTTTTAATACATAATCCATGTCTTATTATAAATTAGGATGTTATGTTATCAGTCTGAAAGTTAAATCTACACATTGTACTCAGTGTCCTTGGTGCCCTGTCATGTGGCCTTGGTGCCCCTGAAAAAAAAAGTGAAGGCCAAATGGACTTGCCCCTAAAATGACGAAATTCCCACCCTGACTGCATTCCCACTAGTAAGCTACAGTTACTCTATGTAGGCTGAGTCCAAGTTGTCTCGAAGAGAGTCTAGAGGGTGAAATATTGCACATTGCCTCAGCCTGCAATAAAACGGTGGTCAATTCATGATACTTTCTCATCTCCTATTTTTTATACTTAATAATACAATGTCAATGTTGTGTAAGAAGAATCATGAATTAAATATATGAAAGTTACACAAGACAACAATATAGAAGAATTTATGGATTTGACGCTGTGATCGATGATCGGCAATATCGGGATCGGCAGATACTGCTTTCGATGATCGGCCCCAAAAATCCTGATCAGTGCATCTCTAATGTTAACTATATTTTGATATTATTAAATACCTGAAGGTTGTTTTTCTGCTGATGTCATCGGCGTCAGGTATGGTAGGCGAAGTCAAAACAAGAAGGGCCGAGCTGAGAACCAAGAGGTGGAGCCAGATGGTGGCGCGCTGCCCTTATTGGACGGTGATGAAGATGAATCTGTGTATGTCAGGAGGAGGAGGAGGAGGAAGAGGCGGGCCTTCAGAGTGGCGTCCAGGTGTCAGGTGAGAACAAGGGTAATTGTCTGTCTGAAGTCACTTCCTGTTGGTAGAAAAACTTCAGCTGTTGTGCGTCTCTTCAGGTGGTCAAAGTGAGTCACAGCACTCAGACCGTCCGATTGGTTGTCCCGGCTGTCTGTCAGCCACCTGCGGAAGCTCCTCCCACCAGCATCCCTAGAGCCAATCAGGATGCAGCAGAGAGGACTCCTGATGTTCAAACGTGGCGTTGCCTCCCTCCATCGTACTCAAACATTGTTACACCTCTGCAGCCTCGCACCTCTCTGGTGTACCTGCTCTGCTCGCCCTCAAGCCCTGCCCCCACCTGCACACCTGCAGCTAAGCGCTGCAGGAAGAAGCGACGTCCGCTGGACCTGCAGGGGTTAATGGTCAAGTACAAACAACTTCCTGTCAGATTCTACGACCCCAGCAGCAACCGCATCCTCAAGAACCCCCCCAAAGGCTTCCTGTGGCGAAGAGGCTCCGCCCCCTCCAGCCTGCCGCCGTCCTGTGTCCGTCAGCTGTTCCGAAGTCTGAGTCCTGACCTGAACGCCGATAGGCCGCCAGGAGAGGGTGTGTCAGGATCGTCCAGGGTCAAAGGTCACAGGTCGTCAGACTCATCCATTAGCCACGCTAACAGTTTCCTCCTGAGCACTCTCAGTAGAGACTCAGCACAGACGGACAAACAGGACACGGCCAGAACACGTGGCATGACTTCTCAAGCCCTGCCCCCTTCATCCCCCAACAGGTCAGAGCGGGGGAGGGGCAGAAAGCGGGACAGGACGCGCTCCCTAGTCTCCAAGAGGAGAACCAGGGCTCAGGCCACGCCCCTGCAGCCCAGGAGAGAAGGCCTGCGACGAGCAGGACCCGGCAGGAGAGTCCCCGGCTCGACAGGCCCGCCTTACCCCCCCCCACCCCGCCGGGGGAGGGCTCGCAGGGGGCGGGGCTGCGACAGGAGCCGCAGGTAGCAGAGCACCTGGTCAGGTAATGTGATACCTGGCCAGGTAACAGCCTTGTTTATAAACAGATAACAGATAGAATTTGCTTCCAGGCAGCGGGCAGGATGTGAAATGATCAATAATTTTTGATTAGGTAATTAAACCTGATTGCTGATTGAGTCTGTTTGTAAAGGAGGCTGCTGGACTTTAATGAACTCCGTGTGGAAGTCTGTAGACGTCGATATTAAAATTAAATCATCAACCTGAAAAAGTCATTTTACGTATGTGTGCAAATAGGAAAAGGAAACATTTGAGACTAAAGATGTTAAAATGTTTATTTTGTTTTCCAGTCTGATATTTTCTAGTTCATGCTTTGAACTTTGACACTTTCAGTTTCAAACACGAGCAGCTTTTTCAGTCTTTATTAGGGCTGTCAGTTTAACGCGTTAATTAGAATAATTAATTACGCTGCAAATTAACGCGTTATAAAAATTAACGCAATTAATTCTGAGATTCTGAGTGGCAATTCAATGCGCGAGCATTTTAAATTTGGCCCATTAAATGACCCGTAGGCTACTTGGCAGTGGCACGTCACGGCAGCACTAGCACCGAGGAACTTGTCCGGATGTGTTCGTCACTTCCTGCGTCGCTAGTCAAAGCGGGGTGACAACAGACATGGACGCGACTCAGGGGAGCGAGGCGAGCACATCGGTGCTAGGGCCTTTGAACGGCAAGTAGAATTCGAATTCTTTATTTGGGTACCTTTAGCAGATATGAGATTAAAATGCAATTAATTAGATTAATTAATTACAAATCCTGTAATTAATTAGATTAATTTTTTGAATCGCCCGACAGCCCTAGTCTTTATCAAACATCATTAAATAAAATTAATTATAAGATCGAACATTTAAATGTTATCATAAGATACATTTTACATTTTGTCTTCAAACTGTAGAACTTTGTTTCATGTCAAGTTTGATGAGAGATTTTAAGTTTTTAATCTTTTACACATAAAATTAACATGAGATTTAATTTTTTAGTGAGTTCTGTTCTTAACCACAAGAATTAAAACTGAGGGTGTTTGTGCACACAAATGGAAAATGAAATATTTGATTCTAATGTTGGCATCTGAACGTCTCCACATGAACACCTGAAGCCTGAGTGTCAGGTGAAACGTCCTTCAGGTACTGTTGTTGTCTGTTAATGTCTCTGCAGTTTTTATACATTTACACTCGTTTATTCAAATATTTAATGAGCTCATGTTGAATAAACAGCTTTTATAACCTGAATGAGTCTCTGTGGTCTCTGAGTCTCAGGTGACACGGACTGAAGCATCATCACAGGTTATAGTTACAGATCCGTGTACCTGCAACTGTGATCTGTGTGTGTGTGCGCCCGCCCTCAGATCTTCAGTGTCACATTTGCTCTCACAGCCTCCACCAGGTGGTGTATCGAGTCTCCCACCTCATCTGCAGCCTCCAGAAGCTCCGCCCTCTTCCTCTCACCTGGAAACATGAAGTTAAAGAGTGACAGAGAGAGGGTGTGAGCTTTAGGTTCCTCACAGACAGTCTGTAAAAACAAGCATCACACATCTCACTGCCGTGGAGTCTCAAACAATTAAACCACTGAGTCAGAACTGAACCAGTCTTACTGAACTGAAACATCACTTGTTTAAGTTTTCTTGTTTATTCTGAAATTTTTATGAAATAAATCCATTAATTTCCATTCTACATATTAATTTAGAATGATCTGTGCGTGGTTGTTCTTTTTTCTATTCAATATAAGACTCACATGTCTGTCTCTCTTTCCACCTGTCTGTCTCTATCACTGTCTTCAGTCTGTCCACAGTCTCCTGCAGCAGCTCCTCTGGACTACAAATCCCACAATCCTCTTCTCCTTCAGACAGGCAGGTGTCATCTACCTCTGTCCCCGCCTCCTCTGCTCCATCCCGTTTTCCTGTTGGATGACAGAGAAGCCTGTCGCTTGCAGGCTCCTCCTCCTCTTCACAGAGGATGTCATGTGACGGAGGTGTGTCCAGGTGCATTGTGGGAGATGGAGTTTCTTGTTCCTCCTTATTACACTCGTCTTCTGTCTTCAGCAGCACTATTTCTTCCTCTTCATCCTCTTCCTCATCATCTGTGTCAGATATAAATGTGACGTGTTCTCTCTGCGTGTCATCCCTCTGTGGCGTGTTGTCGTCAGCGCTCCCTGGCGTGTTGTCGTCAGCGCTCCCTGGCGTGTTGTTGTCAGCGCTCCCTGGCGTGTTGTCGTCAGCGCTCCGTGGCGTGTTGTCGTCAGGGCTCCGTGGCGTGTTGTTGTCAGCACTCTGTGGCGTGTTGTCGTCAGCGCTCTGTGGCGTGTTGTCGTCAGCGCTCCCTGGCGTGTTGTTGTCAGCGCTCCCTGGCGTGTTGTCGTCAGCGCTCCGTGGCGTGTTGTCGTCAGGGCTCCGTGGCGTGTTGTTGTCAGCACTCTGTGGCGTGTTGTCGTCAGCGCTCTGTGGCGTGTTGTCGTCAGGGCTCCGTGGCGTGTTGTTGTCAGCACTCTGTGGCGTGTTGTCGTCAGCGCTCTGTGGCGTGTTGTCGTCAGCGCTCCGTGGCGTGTTGTCGTCAGGGCTCCGTGGCGTGTTGTTGTCAGCACTCTGTGGCGTGTTGTCGTCAGCACTCCGTGGCGTGTTGTCGTCAGCGCTCCGTGGCGTGTTGTTGTCAGGGCTCCGTGGCGTGTTGTCCTCAGCGCTCTGTGGCGTGTTGTCGTCAGGGCTCCGTGGCATGTTGTTGTCAGCACTCTGTGGCACATCGATGGCGAGTTGTTGAGCCTCCATCTTGTTCAGAGCCTGTAGGAGAGACAAATAACTATTACAAAATACCAATGAAGATTCCCAAGATGCATTTCACTAACCAACAGCCAATCATTGAGCTTTAATAAGTTTACATTTATTTTACATGTGTGGCGACCTGTGTTTCCACCTGTGTGTCTACCCGTGTGTTTACCTGTGTGAGCATGCCCTGCAGACAGAGGTTGTGTTCTTTCAGTGTCTCCATGGTAACCTCCATCTCAGAGCACCTGTCCTCCAGGATGCCCTGCTCTGATTGGACAGTGAGCCTCCACGCCTGCAGCTGCTGCTCCAACAACCTTAGAACAACCACAAAAGAAGATGATGACCCGACACTCCAGACAGGTCTGTGATTGGTTGATTGTGATCTCTCACCATTTGTCTCTCTGCAGGTTTCTGACCTCAGTGATCAGAGCCGCCGACTTTAACTGATCAACAACACATTATGATGATGAATAATCAATAAGAATCGTCAATATATATATAATGTATTGATGAGGTGATCAGAGGTCACCTGCGGAGGCTGCGTCTCCGCGTCAGTCTGCAGAGCTTTAGAGGAGCAGGGAGGAGATCGCACCGAGGCATCATGGGAAACATCTCTGTCAGAGGAGGGACTGTGACTGACAGTTGAGGCTGCCAATCGTGCAGAGGGATGAGAGGGGGGCGGAGCCCTGACATAAACTTTAGATTATTAAAAGTTGTTTAATGACAATGTTTAATCGTTTAACTTATGTTGTATAAACAATGAGGCACCTGACTCACCTGTTCTGAGTATCTCCTGGCTCCGCCCACATCAGGACCCTCCCCCTTTCAGCCTCTCTCTGAGCGTATCGCCGTGGTAACACAGCATGACGAGCGCTGTGCACTAACGAGGACAGAGTCTCTCTCCAGGTGGGCTGACGGACACAAAGTGACAACTGTAATGGTACCTGTGTGTGTTTACCTGTGTGATGGTACCTGTGTGTGTTTACCTGCGTGATGGTACCTGTGTGTGTTTACCTGTGTGATGGTACCTGTGTGTGTTTGCCTGCGTGATGGTACCTGTGTGTGTTTACCTGTGTGCAGAACTCAAGCACTGGATGGTGATTTTTGTGTTTTCTCGTTTGTCGGTCCGTCAGGAAGCAGTTCTGACACACATGAATGTTCACACACTTCATGCAGCGATACCTGAAAACACACACACACATCTGAAGGACCTGTGTTTACTAGCTACATTTGAAAGAAGCGCTCTGATTGTTGGATGTTGGCTCACCTGAGTCCAGTGATGGGGAAGGTCTTGCAGGTGTGACAGCGGACGCTGTGACTGACGCTCCGACTGACGGACAGGCGATACAGAGTGGGTAGCCATAGCAACAGGTGTGGTTCGCTCTGCAGCCATGACAACACGTGTTGTTCACCTGCTGTCGGGGTCAACACCTGTAGACACGCAAAGTCAGTTTGTCGCCATGACGAACACCAATCACCAAACACCTCAACTGAGGTTATTCTTTGTGTTCTCACCCCGTTAAAACATGACCTCACCGCCGGCTCCACAGCACCGAAGATTCCTTCTTCCTGCACCGCCGCAGGAACCTGAACACATCAACAAGCATTAGACAGAGAGAAGGAGGAGAGGGGCATGCTGGGAAATGTAGTTTGTTCTGTGTTTTTTTTTTTTTTTTTACCTGGCTGAGGTCCTGCAGTAAAGATCTGAGTCCAGACCTGCTGACTGATCCTGAACTGCTCTCTGCAACACTGACCAGAGCTGCAAACATCACATAAAACAGTACTTTATTCTGAAGGGAACACAGTACTTCCTGACAGTCAACATGACCAGTGTATTTTATTCTGAAAGACAGACACAGTGATAAACTGATGACCGGGAGAGATGAAGGTTCTCACCTCTGTATTTTACCAGCAGAGTGTCAGCTGACAGAGCGATGAGAGCCGTTTGAAGAGAACCAGCTGATACAGAACCAGGCTGACTCCTGAAATATAATGTAATATACATAATATAATATACATAATATATAATGTATATAATATACATAATATACACACACACATACAGTGCCTTGCAAAATATTCACCCCCCTTGAACTTTTCCACATTTCATCACATTACAACCACAAACATAAACGTACTTTGATTGGATTTTATGTGATAGACCAACACAAAGTGGTGCATAATTGTGAAGTGGAAGGAAAATGATACATGGTTTTCAAACATAAAAATAAAAAACTGAAAAGTGTGGTGTGCCAAAATATTCACCCCCTTTACTTTGACACCCTTAAATAAAATCCAGTGCAACCAGTTGCATTCAGAAGTCACCTAATTAGTAAATGGAGTCCACCTGTGTATAATCTAACCTCAGTGTGATTACAGCTGTTCTGTGAAGGCTTCAGAGGCAGAGTCCTGCACGGGTTCGGGTACCCGCGGGTACCGCACAATTTGGATGAAACGGGTGAAAAATAATGTACTGGGTCGGACATGGGTGCGGATCGGGTCGGATGGCTGGAGAGCGCGGGTCGCCATTTTCAAGGCGTCAGGTGCAAAAAAATAAAATAAAATAAATGAAAAATATTATTAGAAACACATCTACAAAAATCTGCCTGCATTTCAAAATGATAAGCATTTATATTTCATATGAGCTCATTCATTGTGTGCTTGCGCCCTCCCAGAACTCCCATTCTCCACGCTGGCTTACTTTCATTTTTAAAAATTGCCTCCGTCTAATTTTCCTTCGGGTGCGGGTCGGGCGTCGGTATCAATTTATAGCGGGTTGGCTCGGGTGCGGAATGTAATTTGTGCTACTGTCGGAAAACGGGTCGGATGCGGTTCTAAGTATGGCGGGTACGGGCGGGTGCGGGTTTGCAAAATAAGACCCGTGCAGGACTCTGTTCAGAGGTTTGTTAGAGAACATTAGTGAACAAACAGCATCATGAAGCCCAAGGAACACACCAGACAGGTCAGGGATAAAGTTGTGGAAAAGTTTAAAGCACGGTTAGGATATGAAAAAATATCCCAAGCTTTGAACATTTCATGGAGCATTGTTCAATCCATCACCTGAAAATGGAAAGAGTATGGCACAACTGCAAACCTACCAAGACATGGCCGTCCACCTAAACTGACAGGCTGGGCAAGGAGAGCATTGATCAGAGAAGCAGCCAAGAGAGGGAAGCCGGTCAGAGTTGATGGGAAGATGGATGGAGCCAAATACAGGACAATCCTGGAAGAAAACCCGTTTGAGTCTGCAAAAGACTTGAGACTCAGGCGGAGGTTCACCTTCCAGCAGGACAACAAGCCTGAACATACAGCCAGAGCTACAATGGAATGGTTTAGATCAAAGCATATTCATGTGTAAGAATGGCCCAGTCAAAGTCCAGACCTAAATCCAAGTGAGAATCGCTGGCAAAACTTGAAAACTGCTGTTCACAGACACTCTCCATCCAATCAGACTAAGCTAGAGCTATTTTGCAAGGAATAATGAGGAAATATGTCAGTTTCTATATGTGTATCGCTGGTAGAGACTTACCCCGAAAGACTTGCAAGCTGTCATTGCTGTCAATTTTAATTTTAAAAATGTTTTAAAACCATGTATCATTTTCCTTCCACTTCACAATTATGCACCACTTTGTGTTGGTCTATCACATAAAATCCAATCAAAGTACGTTTACGTTTGTGGTTGTAATGTGACAAAATGTGGAAAAGTTCAAGGGGGGTGAATACTTTTGCAAGGCACTGTATATACATATTACAGACTGTATATTTGCTGACTGTACATTTGCTGACTGTTTATTTCCAGACTGTATATTTCCAGACTGTATATTTGCTGACTGTACATTTACTGACTGTACATTTGCTGACTGTACATTTACTTACTGTACATTTACTGACTATATGTGCTGACTGTACATTTGCTGACTGTATATTTGCTGACTGTACATTTGCTGACGGTACATTTGCTGACAGTACATTTGCTGACTGTACATTTGCTGACTGTATATTTGCTGACTGTACATTTGCTGACTGTATATTTCCAGACTGTATCTTTGACTGTACATTTGCTGACTGTACATTTACAGACTGTACATTTGCTGACTGTACTATGTACTGACTGTATATTTGCTGACTGTATTATGTACTGACTGTATATTTACTGACTGTACATTTGCTGACTGTACATTTGCTGACTGTATTATGTACTGACTGTACATTTGCTGACTGTACATTTGCTGACTGTACATTTACTGACATATGTACTGACTGTACATTTGCTGACTGTATATTTGCTGACTGTATATTTACAGACTGTATATTTGCTGACTGTACATTTATAGACTGTACATTTGCTGACTGTATTATGTACTGACTGTATATTTGCTGACTTTACATTTACAGACTGTACATTTGCTGACTGTACTATGTACTGACTGTATATTTGCTGACTGTATTATGTACTGACTGTATATTTGCTGACTGTACTGACTGTATATTTACTGACTGTACATTTACTGACTGTACATTTACTGACTATATGTACTGACTGTACATTTGCTGACTGTATATTTGCTGACTGTATATTTACAGACTGTATCTTTGCTGACTGTACATTTGCTGACTGTGTATTTCCAGACTGTATCTTTGACTGTGCATTTGCTGACTGTACATTTGCTGACTGTATTATGTACTGACTGTATATTTGCTGACTGCATTATGTACTGACTGTACATTTGCTGACTGTACATTTGCTGACTGTATTATGTACTGACTGTACATTTGCTGACTGTATTATGTACTGACTGTATATTTGCTGACTGTACATTTGCTGACTGTATTATGTACTGACTGTATATTTGCTGACTGTACATTTACAGACTGTACATTTGCTGACTGTATATTTACTGACTGTACATTTGCTGACTGTATCTTTGCTGACTGTACATCACTCTGACCTGTCATACAGTCTGAAGATCAGCCTGCACGTCTCCTGTGGAGCCTCCACAGTCACATGACCCGGCACTTCCTGTGACACACTGTGGAACATCCTGTTCAGGGTACGGGTCACTTCCTGTCTGTTCAGCCACACATCCTGCGGTGGCTTAGCTCCGCCCATTGATGCGAACGCTGCTGTGACATGTCGAACAGACACGACGTCCACTGAAAAAACACAAACACAACATCAGGCGCCAAAAGACAGACAGGAAGTAGAAAATACACACACTGACTGCGCACACACACACACACTGTACTAAAGGTGCTGTCTGGACTCACTGTGACAGAGTTTCTGCAGAGACAGAAGCTTCATAGAGACTCTGTAGACGGATGGACGGATTTCATTTAGTCCTTCTGAAACGACAAATGAACAGGAATGAAAACATAGATAGTATTTCTACATCAACACTGTAAGTGTGTTTGTCTCCGCACAGCCGTGACCTGAACAGTAGAAGTCAGGAGAGATGAGTTTACCGATGCTGTCCAGATCCATGCTGAGCTCCAAGTGATGTCAGTCTGAAAACAATGCAGACACGTCACGATAATTATCAAACAGGACTAAATAATTATATGTACTGCTGTCAGACAACCCATAACAATGTTCTGGTCTCGTCAGATAAAAGCTAGTTCTGCAAAAACAAGATCTAGTTTCCAATGTGTGACCAGAAACAATTAGATTCACATCAGTACAACAGAAACAGATAGAACCGTAGAAACAGACTCACCGCCTTCCTTTCAGAGTTGAAACAGACAAACTGAAGCAGCTGAATTATGAATGAAGGTCTCATTTATCATCACAGCTCCTTCTCACCTGTCAGCTCCACTCACCTGCTGTCTGTTGACCAATCAGCAGCAGGCAGTGTGTACATCAGGAGATCATTCTGATGAAGTGACGGGTCACAAACTAAAACAACTGTACTTACTGTATGAAGGCGTTTCTCTAAAATAACCTGTCAGGAAATGTTCAGGAAAACTTAACTCAAGAAAGAGAATTATGAGTTTCTCCAACATTAACCTGAGTTCAGACTCCTGCTTTGACCTTTGACCTCTCCAAAGGGGGGCTGTTACCGTTTGACCCTTCTTTTTTTTGTTAGGCTTTATTTTGATGACTTCCAGTATTTTCTGTACTTTAAATCATCATGTATCTTCAGAGGAAGCCGACTGAGAGGCTGAATTAGTAACAAGAGTGGCCTGATGCTGAAAACACACTCGGTACCTCCTCTGCTCTTTGTCTCTGCTGCCACTGAAGCTGATTGTCTCCGTCTCAGAGCTCTCTTTGTTTCTGGGTCGTTCGAGGACAAAACACTGCAGCTTTTCTTCTGCACTGAGATAAACGCTGAAACACAGAGCCTCTCATCCACCACCACCATCACATCATCACATCGTCAGCCAGAGCTGGAACCATGCGAACAGTCTGCAGCAATGCTAGCAGCTCTGTGAAGCTGGATTCTGAGCTAAATGCTAACATCAACTGGCTAATGTGGAGGTTTAGTGTTAACCATGTTCGCCATCTTAGTTTAGCATGCTAAACTATGTTGAACTAACGATGGAGTGAGATCAGAGGGTGATAACTTAACAAAGGTTTGATAATCAAGTATTGTTGAGTTATAGACTAATGTTACATAATTAACTAATATTATGTAGTTGACTTAGTTAATGTAATTAACTCATTTTTTTAACTAATAATTATTGACACATTATGATATTGACTAATGGTACTTTATTTTCTAATGTTATGTTAACAACAAATGTTATCTTGTTAACTGAAGCCACGTAATTTACAAATATGATGTTGTTGACATGATTAACTATTGTGTAATTGACTGTTGTGCGGGTTTTATTGTAAAATGACGGTATTCGACAGACGTGATCTCATGTTTACAATCTTCTAATATCCAAACTGTCATTTTAATGGAAAACAATGAAAACAATGAAAGCGATTGATTGAAACAGTCTCCTCCCACTGGGCGTGGCCTCTCCACTGTCAGTCAGACTATCCACTGTTCCTCTTCTGTCCTCAAATCAACAACAGAAGTAGTGCTGAACTGCAGTTTTACTGCTGCTGCTGCTGGGTGAGTTCACACTGTGTTAGTTAGTCAATCTCTGTTCAGTGTTATTGTCTCCACATGAATGAACATTCTGCTCTGGTTCCAGATGTGTGTGAGCTGTGCTGAGGAAAAATGAAGCGCACCCTTGGAATCTGTCTGGTGATCTGCTCCGCTCTGATCGGACTCGGTATGTTTGATATCTTCTTTGTTCCGTCTGATAATGGATTTCTTCATTGAAAGGTTTGATTCTGGTTCATCACATTTGATGTACAATCACCTCAGATCAAGCTTCAGATGTCAACAGAGTTTTGGTCACCGTCAGTTTAAAATGTCGGTAGTGTACTTTTCTGCAAAGCACTGGTATGTGTACGTTCCGTACCGACAGTTCTACTTAATGCATCATGCAGGATGATGATGGTGGAGTTACAGGTGAGACGGCTGCAAAGCCAGACACCGCTGTTGGAGTTGGGGTTTAAACATCTGTAAGAGTGAAACAACTGGATATTTTTAACGGGACATTGAGATGTTTTCCGGCTGTGTTTGTGGCGACAGAACCAGGTATTTTAAGACAAAACATGATGTTTTCCTGAACCAACCAAGTGTTTTTTGTGCCCAAGTCTGACCTGAACATAAGCACAGTGTTCAGTATGGAAAAAAAAGTTTTTCTTTTCCAATATTTATTCTGACAACGGGTTGTTGATAGACTAATCACATAATCCTGTTACTACCCAACCCTGTACACACAGGATGGACTTTGACCTTCCTGACCGTCAGGTCAGAGATTCACAAATTTAAACATTCAAAATCAATATAATAATTTTAGTCGCTAGATACCAGCTGGCTAAATACACCTGATTTATTTAATCCAGATCCAGGTATCATTACCTGAGATATTAGCCCAAATCATTTCTCACAATGTTGAAGAAAGACAGAAACAATTCCCGGATTCGTCTCGTTATCAGTTAGTGAGGTCTATTCAGGGCTGAGACTCATCATCCATCTGTGTTTGATGGAAACCAACCGACCATCAAACACAAGTTGAAACAAAAAACCCCTTCACTTCATGTCTCATGTTTATTTCCACCTTGATGAAGGGCCAGTACCACTGTAGAGGATGGAGCTGGGTTAGTGTTGCTGTTGTTTTCTGTTTATAAAACTTACTTGAGTCACTTCTCATTGATTTTGTTTGATGTCTTTCTGGTTACCACATTATATTGTCAAACAACATATGTCACCTTTACAAGACAAAGGAAGGAGGAGGATGGACCAATGAGAAAAAGGAGTGACAGATATATCTCGGATGAATCCGAACACAGAGAAGCTAGCGTTAGCATGAACCCTGAGTCAAAGTAGAAGGGGATTGTTTATATGAGGAACATTTTGTGTTTCAGGATCGGCCATCCGCTGTTACAGCTGTAAGGACTACACCGCCAGCTGCTCCAAACAACGAGACTGTAGCTACGATGACGCCTGTCTCACACTCACCGAGAGAGGTACCTGTACACCTCGACCTGCACCATAACCACTAAGGGTGGTTCTCGTGGCACCTCACGATTCGATTCGATTCAGAGGTCAACGATTCGATTCTAAACCAATTATCGATGCGTCTTGATGCAAAAAATTTTTTGTGTACATTTCCATGCATGATTTAAAATAATAATAATAATAATAATAATAATAATAATAATAATAATAATAATAATAATCAAATCTGAGTTTGCTAATCACTTCCTACTTTTGTGGTGATCATTAAAGAAAATCAACAGATTATTAACTTGTTATTTAATTAATATTCAATTATTTAAATATTTTATTAAAGAAAAGGCTTTTCTTTGTCACAAATAGATTTGACTTGAACACAGAATCCTGAGAGAAAAACAGTATCCTGTAGCCTATATATAAAAAAAAGCTTTCAATGCAATAATCAATGCAGCTTGCATTTCAACACATTATGGACCTATGTATCAACTCTCATGCTAAAACATGACTAGTTTTGGTCACTGATAATAAAAAAATAAACAGATGAATTTTTCTTCTCTATGTGTCATTAAATAAAAAGCTGCTCTCAGTCAAAGTTAAGAATAAGACTTCTCTTATCACAAAATCAGTAACAACTTTTTGCACAACATGTTGAAATGCAAGCGGTGTGAAACAAAGCGCGACTGAATATAGACGCAATTCCTCTGCAATCAAAGTTGCGGTAGAGTTTCTAATTCGCTTCGCTCTTTCCAAGTTGGGTGGAAAATTTGATATCGCTTGCTGGATGGTCCTCTAGCTGGAAGCGACTACAACCATGCTTCCACACGCTTGCTGTTAAAGCAGAGGCTGCTGGTTGAATGTTGCGCTGAGTCATCTCATGTTTTTTTTTTTATGTGCGCACCATCGACTGTCTGGGTGCTGCACTTCCGCAAGTACGAGTTCCGCCTCTTGCATTCTGTCAACATTGCGTTGTCAATTAACATTTAGAAAATCGATGTTTGACTTTTGTGTATCGATTCAGAATCGTCCACGTCACAATGCATCCAAGTTCATCGAATTGATTATTTCTCCCACCCTTAATAACCACAGACAATACTGGGCTCTGGTTGGCTGAACTTCAGCAGTTCAATTCAATTTCAATTTCATAGGGACAATGTGCAATTAAAACATAAATGTAACCATTTAATGCATTGTACCATAGTTAGCCTTAAGCTAATTTACATCTACAGTCCCATTGGCAGGAAACACAAATACAAATACAACATATATGAAAACATCAACATAACCAAAAGTCATAAGGACTGATTAACTTGATAAACTTATCAAGAAGGCCAGCTCCACCCTGGGATGCCCTTTTGACCCAGTGCAGGTGGTGGGAGAGAGCAGGATGATGGACACGCTGTCATCAGCAGGAGTCCAACCTTCAGGTCACTGTCACAGCACTGGGCAGCTCCTTCAGAACAGACTGATACACTCAGTGTGTGAAGGAGAGGTATCACAGGTCCTTCCTGCTGCTGTCAGACTGAACAACCAGCACTGCTCCATATAGATCTCACCCTGTACTCTGCACTGTGCAATGAGTCTGTACAAACTCACTTCAACACCCATATTTATTATCTATATTTAAAATCTGTGTATAAAAATGTGTTGCTCATTTTTGCACTATATCATGTAAATATGTACATACATTGATTCTATTTTTCTTTACTTTTTAATTATTTTGTATATTTTGCTATTGCTCTGTTCTTGTAATATTCTGCTGTTGCGACAAACAAATTTCCCCGTCTGCGGGACATTAAAGGATTTCTGATTCAGATTCTGATTCTGATAACTAACAATGTGAGTGCATTTTTCAGAGACTTTCAAGTGATTTTTTAGATTAGCTTTAAAGCTACCAAACAAACCACAGTTTTTTACTTAGTCCGGGATAGTATTCCATTGTGTAATGGCTTTAACAGAGAAAGCTGCCAACTGTTTGTGTTGTGTTTGTTGTGCAGGTGGGATGACGTACCGTCAGTGTCTGAAGTATTCAGACTGTGAGTACAGCCGACTGGCCCAGATGTTTCCGCAGGTAACCACGACTCTACCTGCCATTAGACATCCTTCTCATCTGAACCGGGGCTCAACTGTTACTGAAAGACCACATACAGCAACATACAGCAACATTCTGCAACGTACAGCAACGAGCAGCAACGACCAGTGACATAGAGCAACTGACAGCAACAGAATCATAGAGGCACCACACAGTGAATCATATAGACACCACAGTGCGTCATATAGACACCACAGTGCGTCATATAGACACCACAGTGCGTCATATAGACACCACAGTGCGTCATATAGACACCACAGTGCGTCATATAGACACCACAGTGCGTCATATAGACACCACAGTCAGTCATATAGACACCACAGTCAGTCATATAGACACCACAGTGCGTCATATAGACACCACAGTGCGTCATATAGACACCACAGTCAGTCATATAGACACCACAGTCAGTCATAGACACCATAATGCGTCATATAGACACCACAGTCAGTCATAGACACCACAATGCGTCATATAGACACCACAATGCGTCATATAGACACCACAGTGCGTCATATAGACACCACAGTGCGTCATATAGACACCACAGTGCGTCATATAGACACCACAGTCAGTCATAGACACCACAGTGCGTCATATAGACACCACAGTCAGTCATATAGACACCACAGTGCGTCATATAGACACCACAGTGCGTCATATAGACACCACAGTCAGTCATATAGACACCACAGTGCGTCATATAGACACCACAGTCAGTCATATAGACACCACAGTCAGTCATAGACACCACAGTGCGTCATATAGACACCACAGTGCGTCATATAGACACCACAGTGCGTCATATAGACACCACAGTCAGTCATATAGACACCACAGTCAGTCATAGACACCACAGTGCGTCATATAGACACCACAGTCAGTCATAGACACCACAGTGCGTCATATAGACACCACAGTGCGTCATATAGACACCACAGTCAGTCATATAGACACCACAGTGCGTCATATAGACACCACAGTGCGTCATATAGACACCACAGTCAGTCATAGACACCACAGTGCGTCATATAGACACCACAGTCAGTCATATAGACACCACAGTCAGTCATATAGACACCACAGTGCGTCATATAGACACCACAGTGCATCATATAGACACCACAGTGCGTCATATAGACACCACAGTCAGTCATAGACACCACAGTGCGTCATATAGACACCACAGTCAGTCATATAGACACCACAGTGCGTCATATAGACACCACAGTCAGTCATATAGACACCACAGTGCGTCATATAGACACCACAGTCAGTCATATAGACACCACAGTGCGTCATATAGACACCACAGTCAGTCATAGACACCACAGTGCGTCATATAGACACCACAGTGCGTCATATAGACACCACAGTGCGTCATATAGACACCACAGTCAGTCATAGACACCACAGTCAGTCATATAGACATGACAGTGCGTCATATAGACACCACAGTGCGTCATATAGACACCACAGTGCGTCATATAGACACCACAGTCAGTCATATAGACACCACAGTCAGTCATATAGACACCACAGTGCGTCATATAGACACCACAGTGCGTCATATAGACACCACAGTCAGTCATAGACACCACAGTCAGTCATATAGAAACCACAGTGCGTCATATAGAAACCACAGTGCGTCATATAGACACCACAGTCAGTCATAGACACCACAGTGCGTCATATAGACACCACAGTGCGTCATATAGACACCACAGTGCGTCATATAGACACCACAGTGCGTCATATAGACACCACAGTCAGTCATATAGACACCACAGTCAGTCATATAGACACCACAGTCAGTCATATAGACACCACAGTGCGTCATATAGACACCACAGTCAGTCATATAGACACCACAGTCAGTCATAAAGACACCACAGTCAGATATATAGACACCACAGTGCGTGGATATGTGAAAGTGTGTATATTTATATATATGTGACTTGTTACCATTTTTATAATGTTGATCTATATTTCAGTGAAAGTTGCTGCTTTATTCAAACCAGACCTTCCTGAAGATGCTGACTTGTTCATCCACCTCATCAATAACTTTATTGATCATCCCCAGGTTTCCAGCTTTACCTTCAAGTGCTGCAACTCTGACCTGTGTAACTCCGCCCCCTCCTCTGCAGCGAGCTCTGTGATTGGTCTGCTGGCCTCGGTGGCCGTCATGTGGTGGTGTATTCACTGAACAGCGCCCCCTGTGGCTGCTAGAAGCTTCTCTAACTAAATTATTTCTATGATGTGAAGAAACAGTTTCAGCAGCTGAACATGTTCTAAGCTTTCTCGCTCAGTCATTTTATCAGTATTCATATTGACCACAACTGAAGCATTTGATTGATTGCACATTAGGAGTTCACAGCTTTCTCACTTTGTTTGTATTTAAGAATAAACGATGAAACCTTAGCAACACATTATTTTACAGGTCAGCTACTTTGTCATTAATAATAATTAATAAAGTTTACTGAAGAGAACGAGGTGAGTTCATCATGAAGACTTCACACACATGAATCTGAATTTTCTTTAGTCTCACATTGTTATTGCCACAGTAAGTTGATCTCTTCAGAAATGTTTGCATGTGAACATGTTACTGTAGTTTATAATCACTTGTCAATATGAGTGTCACAAAACCAAAATTTATAATACTATATATTGTGTATATTTACACCGAGACAAACGTTCTTCATTCATCATGTGCAGCTATGTACTCATGGAAAGATTACTTTGACCATGAAGACCCTGACCCTTCAGACAGTTCTGAACCATCTGTTTTCTCCTGAGTGGATTCATGGATGTTGACTGTGGTCTGACATCAGAAATGAGTTCTAAGATTTAAAGAAACATTTCCTTAAAACATCAAACTTTTTAAATCAAAATATTACATTCTTTTAAAGCCACATCAATATCCATTCATTTATAGAGACGTTATGTTTAAAGTAATTTAAACTACACAGAAAAAGGAAACTGCACCTTTAACTCCAGACCTGTCAAAATAAAGTGTTAAACTTTGAAAATGATGCTAGGCTGCTTCGCTCTTTAACTCTAATTGAATTGAAATCAGCTTCACAACAATACGTGTACATGAACATTAAATCAATAAATGGTGAAAAACAAACACACAGAGTGTCTGGCTGATTGATTAGATATTGATGACTGGAAATAGGTGAGGTCAGATTTCTGCTGTCAGGTCTGATTATCTATTATTGATAGTTTAAGTTTTCTTATATGACATTAACTGTTTTTTTCTTTATTCGGCTGCCAAAGGAAGAGAGACATATTTAAAACATATTTATTCATGAATGAACAGGTACATATTCAGTTAAAGTTATCATTTTAACTACTAGTTGAATGCATTTGGGGTTAACAGATTAATTATGTGGTATTCATTGATTTCAAAACACCTGACAGGACGGAGCTGTTGATCATACAATGTGGACACACTCGCAGTGACACAGGTGAAAACACCTGAGTGAAGTAAAACACAAAGTCAGATTTATCTGATTTTTCCTGATGGGACCTGAAGGCAGCAGCAGGTGGGCAATTAAATTGTGTTTCACTATAAGTGTTGTTTTAAACGTTCTTAATTTTTTTAGTTTGTATCATTTAACAATTTTTAAACAATGAGGTAATTTTAATCTGTCGGCACATTTAAATTATGATTACAGAATAAATAACTGCTCCAGTCTTTTATTGCAGAAGATATTTTTAAAAAATGCAACAACATGATGTTGATTTAAATTAAGAATCAACAGTTTTGGATGTTTCATCATGTTTTACAGTGCAGTGTTATTGTGATCAGTTTAACAGTTTAACTGTACATATTTTTTTTACAGTGTAGTCGTATTATGTTTTTAAAGTGAAATGTATTATTTTCAGTGTGCTGGATAAGATGTGTTCCACCTGACAGATTGTATTTACAGTGTAGCCATATTCTCGTTTTTTGTGTTCAAACAGTGTATTGTGTGTAACTAGGGTGTTCAGGAAGTGACGTCAGCCCGTGTGGAGACACTGCCCAGCTGTTCCGGGTGTCTGACGTCACTCCGTCAAGTTTTCTATTCAAAATGTTGATATGGAGGAAACTGACCAGTGTACTACCAAAATAAGAGCACCGTAGCAGCGTTGATGGGCATGTTTATAGTTTTTTTTTTTTTTTTTTATTGTGCTCAAATATTTATCACAGTAGATGTACTCAGTCAGTACTACCTCGTCAAAACTGCACTGCAGTATTATTACTTCCTGAACTGTGACCTGAGGTTTACTGTCGTTTTGTAATTGTTGTTGTGACATTGTTGTTTTTTATTGATATTTATCTTGTGTTGTCCTCTGTGGTAAAGACTATGTTGTGCTTGACACTGTGACAAAAAATAAAAATGTTTTAAGGGCTTTGGGTTTTGGAACTAAATGTTAAAAAATAGCTGAGAACGTACTGATGAGCTTTTACTGTGAAATCCCGCACAGGAAGTGGGGCGTGTGTGTGTAATGGTCGGAACTTGACGCAGAAGAAGTTGCGGCTCGATCGCCGAGCAGCTGACACAAAACATGAAACTTTGATCAGAAAACACAGATGAAGAAGAAGCTGCTGCTGACGTCATCATGGCTCTGAAGGTAAGACAGCTCACCTGTGACTGACGGTGACCTTTGACCTCTCACCTGCTGCTGCTGCTTTACGACATCAGACTGCAGAGCTGCCGCGCGTCCCTGCAGGAACTTCATAGAGAAATGAGTCAATTGACAGTCAGTGAAGGTTCAGAGAGAAGGTGACGAGCTGAGACTGAAACATCAGAGTGACTGAACATTTGTGTCGGAGAACTAAACTCGAGTCTCGTGAAGGACAGACGAAATAAAAACACAGAGAAACTGGATTAAAAACAAACAAACACAGACGTGAAAAAACCTGTCAAATTCTGCAGGAGTCTGGTGTGTAGATGTCAAATATTAATTTTAAAACAGTTTTCTAATGCAGACGTTTAGAGCTTTTGTTAAACTATTAAACAGATGTTGAAAACAATCTCCTGAGCTGTCGTGGATTTGCTAACATGCGCCAAAATACTGAAAAAATCTATAGAGTCTGGTGTGACTACTACCAGAAAACACCATGAATATTATTTATTATTAACTTTTGATACAGACAAATGTTTTAACATTTAACACAGATATAACTTTGCGTTATAAGGATTTTGTAAACAACATTAAAATACCAAAGAAGAGTCTGGTAGGAAAAACCAGCAAGAAGTCAACTGAAGGGAAACAGGGTCAGTTCAGAAACTCAGTTATACAAAGAGAAACAGAAACAGAAGGTTTGAGCAGGACAGAAACACAAGGCTGAAAAAGTACAAGAACAAAAATTGTAAACTCAAAAAAAAACATTCAGGTAAAATGTGTATCAGATCAGTTTAAAGATCTGAAGGACTGTTTCAGTGAAATGCTACAGCGTTGTGGTGTAAACAGAACCGTCAGGTTTCTGCAGGACTCGTCGAGCAGAGAGTCACGGGTACGCTGCAGGAAAGAGCCTGAAGCTGTTGACGGAGCGGTTCTGGTCCGACAGGAAGTCCACTGACTTTATGAAGCTTCACTGATAACCAGACCTTTCCTCTCTCACACACACACACACACACACACATGCTCACACGCTCACACGCTTTCCTCTGAAGGCAAACTTTGTTTGTTTGTTTGTTGTGCTCCAGGCTGAGGTTCTGTACGACTTCACAGCTGAACCAGGAAACAACGAGCTGTCGGTCAGACGGGGAGAGACGGTCACTGTGCTCGACCAGGTACACACTCACACTCACACAACATATATGCATATGACACACGCTGACTGTGTGTGTTTGTCTGTGCAGACTGTTGGGGGTGGCTGGATCGAAGCCCAGAACTCCAGCGGACAAACTGGACTGGTACCTGAGGGATATTTACAGGTGAGCAGCAAGTTTCACTTACAAAAACAACCAGAGAGACTCAGAACAGCCAAAATGACACAAAACAATCGCAGAGACTCAGAACAATCATAGAGACCTTAAAGGGATAGTTCGTGTTTTTTGAAGTGGGGTCATATAAAGTACATATCTATAGTCGGTCTGTTTCCTACCGTAATCACCGATCAGCGCAGCCTCAGTTTGGAGGAGCAGAGAGCTGCTCCAGCCAGACGCTCAGCTTTGTACTGCAGTGAACGGAGTCCAGAGAAAAAGCTAAATAAACCACCTAAAACAAGGCTCAGCTTAAAAAATCTATTTCAGTTCAAGTGTACGTTGTAAAGGGAAAATTCACACCGCTTCACATCGCCGTCAGACCGGCCTTTCTTTTGGCACTACATTTTCTCAACCATAGAACCTCCGTAGACACATAACAACCACAGAGAGACTCAAAACGACCACAGAGAGACACAAAACAACCAAAGAGACCTTAATCAACCATAGAGACTCAAAACAACCACAGAGAGACACAAAACGACCACAGAGAGACAAAACAACCACAGAGAGAGACAAAACAACCACAGAGAGACACAAAACAACCACAGAGACCTTAAACAACCACAGAGAGACTCAAAACGACCAGAGACACAAAACAACCAAAGAGACCTTAATCAACCATAGAGACTCAAAACAACCACAGAGAGACACAAAACAACCACAGAGAGACAAAACAACCACAGAGAGAGACAAAACAACCAAAGAGACACAAAACAACCACAGAGACCTTAAACAACCATAGAGACTCAAAACAACCACAGAGAGACACAAAACGACCACAGAGAGACAAAACAACCACAGAGAGAGACAAAACAACCACAGAGAGAGACAAAACAACCACAGAGAGACAAAACAACCACAGAGAGACAAAACAACCACAGAGAGAGACAAAACAACAAAAGAGACACAAAACAACCACAGAGACCTTAAACAACCATAGAGACTCAAAACAACCACAGAGAGACACAAAACGACCACAGAAAGACAAAACAACCACACAGAGAGACAAAACAACCACAGAGAGACACAAAACGACCACAGAGAGACAAAACAACCACACAGAGAGACAAAACAACCACAGAGAGATACAACAACCACAGAGAGACAAAACAACTACAGAGAGACTCTATACAACCACAGAGAGACTCAAAACAACCACAGAGAGAGACAAAACAACCACAGAGAGACACAAAACGACCACAGAGAGACAAAACAACCACACAGAGACAAAACAACCACAGAGAGATAAAACAACCACAGAGAGACACAAAGCGACCGCAGAGAGACAAAACAACCACAGAGAGACACAAAACAACCACAGAGAGACAAAACAACCACAGAGAGAGACAAAACAACCACAGAGAGACTCTAAACAACCACAGAGAGACAAAACAACCACAGAGAGAGACAAAACACCACGAGACTCTAAACAACCACAGAGAGACTCTAAACAACCACAGAGAGACTCTAAACAACCACAGAGAGACTCTAAACAACCGCAGAGAGATAGGAAACCAGTATAGTTCAGTGTTCCTACGTTACCACTATGATGTTGATTTCGGTGTTGTGTTTCAGGTTGGCAGAGGTGTTGGTGGTGGAGGAGGTGGAGACTCCTGGGCGGGGGGCGGGGCTCACGTCAGTGACCCAACAGAAGGATGGAACAGTCAGGGATATACGCACACACCAGGTAACACATTCTACTTAGTGTCTGTGTATAGATGAGTTATATATTTATGTTTTTAATGTGCCACATGGGACAATAGGTACAAACAGAGATGTGATGCTTTGTCCTCTGGTGGTGGTTCTGTGATCAGCTGTTGTGGTCAGATGCTTTAATTAAAGATGAAATGTATGACAGATCTGTTTCCTGTCTCCAGCAGCTGTCGAGGACGATGACGGTGAGTGGGATGACGACTGGGACGACCAATCAGTGGGCGGTTATTGTGGTGATGATCAGGCGGATGAGGAGGGTGGAGCTTCAGGACAGAGCGCCCACGGTCCCTCCGTGAAGATCTCCCTTAACAAGTAAAACATCAGTAGATCTCCCAGCAGATTCATTAGTGTTCTATGCTGTTAGATCCCATAGATATCTCAGTAGATATCAGTGGATCACAGTAGATCACTATTAAAGGGACATTCTGGTGTAAGTTTAATCCATGGTCTAACACACCGTGACACCGAGTAAGACCCCCCTCGAGAGATCAAGTTTGCAGAGCACTAGCTTACGGAGTTTTAGCAACCGCAGAAAAGACCGCACAATAACAATACACTGCAGTATACGCCTCCAACAAGAGACCACCATCAAAAAGCCACAAATAATGCTCAGAACAGCACTAAACTTCAGCAACAGTACAAATAGGGTCCCAGCACATAGTTCGAGGCATCAAGGATCTACAAGCTTAGCCGGATTTCTATTGTAAAGTGAACACAACTCACCACTAACAACTCACCACTATCAAAGCATCACAGTAGATCACTGTAGATCACTGTAGTTTTCAGTGGATCACAGTAGATCCTGGCAGATCACAGTGGGCTTGTATGTTCTCAGGTTTCCATTCTCCAAAGGTCCGAGCCCAGAAGTCTTCTTGCTTGCCAAACCTCCAGCTAACAGTGGAGACAGACTTCCTGTTTACGTGAGTCATCAACTTTATTCATCACTGTATTAAACTGTGCTGTCGATCACTGTGCTCTGATTGGCTTCTGCTCATCTTCCAATCAGATGGGAGAAGTGGGTCCAGTCTGGCTGTACCCATTGGCTCCTCTGGACTGTGTTATCGCTGATCCAAAGAAAGAATCCAAACTGTACGGACTGAAGAGCTTCATCGAGTACCAGATCACTCCCAACGTGAGTATACAGTACACAGGAGTACGCAGGGGTACACAGAAGTACACAGGAGTACACAGGAGTACACAGAAGTACACAGGGATACACAGAAGTACACAGAAGTACACAGAGGTACACAGAAGTACACAGGGGTACACAGGGGTACACAGAAGTACACAGGGGTACACAGGGGTACACATAAGTACACAGGGATACACAGAAGTACACAGGGGTACACAGGGGTACACATAAGTACACAGGGGTACACATAAGTACACAGGGATACACAGAAGTACACAGAGGTACACAGAAGTACACAGGGGTACACAGGGGTACACAGAAGTACACAGGAGTACACAGAAGTACACAGAAGTACACAGGGGTACACATAAGTACACAGGGATACACAGAAGTACACAGGGGTACACAGGGGTACACAGAAGTACACAGGGGTACACAGGGGTACACAGAAGTACACAGGGGTACACAGGGGTACACAGAAGTACACAGGGGTACACAGGAGTAAATACTCTCTGACCCTTGACTGTCTTCCTCCAGACAACCAACAGACCTGTCAATCATCGCTACAAACACTTTGATTGGCTTTATGAACGTCTGCTGGAGAAGTTCGGCTCGGCTCTGCCTATCCCCTCACTGCCCGACAAACAGGTGACAGGTGAGCCATGACAACCACACCTGCATACCCTGCATACCTTTACACCCTAAAACACCTGTACACCCTGAAACACCTGTACACCCTGAAACACCTGCTCACCCTAAAACACCTGCTCACCCTGAAACAACTGCTCACCCTGAAAGACTTATAAATACGACAACTGAGAAGTCTGATATCACCAGGCTCAGGTGTGAACTCTGACCTGCATATGTTTGAGTTTTACCTGTGCTTTCAGGCCGGTTTGAGGAGGACTTCATCAGGATGAGGATGGAGCAGCTGCAGGCTTGGATGACTCGGATGTGTCGTCACCCCGTCGTCTCTCAGAGCGAAGTCTTCCAGCTCTTCCTCACCTACAGAGATGAGAAGGCAGGTTGAACCCCGCGCTCTGTAGATGTTTCAGCCAATCAGCTGTGGGGAGGTGGGGTATCTTTGTCCTGATTGGCTGAAGCAGTGTTTTGATATTTCAGGATTGGAAAGCAGGGAAGAGGAAGGCAGAGAAAGATGAGACGGTGGGACCGATGATCTTCAGTCTCCTTGAACCTGAAGCTGCAGAGCTCGATGCTGCTGAGGTGTACGTTACTAATTGTCTCTCACTGAAATACCAAGAAATCTCTGGACCACCGTCCTCTGACTGTTCTGTTGCCAGAATCCAGATCAGGCTCCAGAAAAATGTTGATCTGGTCAAATAGTTTGTCTCCAGTCGTGTTTAACGAGCAGCAGCAGTGATTGTGACCCCTGGGTTTGTCTGTCAGGCAGCAGACAGCTTTGACCTCTGATCGTGTGCAAAGTTACTCAAAACCATAAATGTCACGTCTGTAGAGGAGAAGAAGCCTTTGTTTTCACTGTGTGTGTGTGTGCGTGTGTGTGTGTGTGTGTTTGTGTTAGTGAACAGAAGTGTGAACACTACAGTCGCTTCACTAAATTGATGGACGACGGAGTCAGAGAGCTGCTGAACGTTGGAAATACACACTGGAAACGTTGCACCGGACGTCAGTAAACACACACACACACACAAACACACACAAGACTTTGACAACACATCAGATTTCAATGTGAAAAAAAATTATGTTGGATATCTATACAGACAGGGCAATGTCTTAGGAACGAAAGGATGCCACATATTTTAATGGAAATAAAAGTTTTCAGCATACAGGGGGCTTAATTTTATAGACACCCCGAAAAATCATAGTGAAATAAAGATGTGGCAGGCTAGTCCATTTTGCCAAAATTTAATTTCTGCAACTCAAAATGCATCTCAATATCTTGTGCAGCCCCCACGTGCTTGCATGCATGCTTGACAACGTCGCGGCATGCTCCTAATGAGACGACGGATGGTGACTTTTGGGATGTCCTCCCCTGAGCTCCTGTATAGTCTGAGGAGCAACCTGGCGGTGCCTGATGGAACGAAACATAATGTCCCAGAGTTGTTCTATCTGGTTTAAGTCAGGTGAT